>JARVLU010000646.1:11387956-11402057 GCA_031762415.1 Simpsonichthys santanae | reverse complement strand
GCCATGCAAGGCGCCAGCCAGTCCTACCGGGAGCAACTTGGGGTTAAGTGTCTTGCCCAGGGACACAATGAGGTATGCAGTGACCGGGATCGAACCCGGGACCTTCCGGTCCTGAGCCGGCTGCCCTGCCTCTACACCATCCCGGCCCCAATAAAGTAAGGGATGAGATCATCAGAGGTACAGTGCAGGTTGAACATGAACAGCTTTCACTCACTCAACTGTAATCAGCGTCAAATCTGACTTAATACTTCAGTCAGCACAACATGCCATAAAGAACCACAGCAGCAATGGATTGTTAACATGAAATGAATGAACCATTGAACCAACCATCAAAGAAAAACACATTTTTACAACAGAGATCTAGAGAGAAATGATCTTACTGATATGTTTTACATTACTCCTCACATACCTGCATGTGCATGTGAGTGCTGTATGGGCATGTGCAAATCATCAAAGAGATCTGCTTTCACTCAGCAACAATAAAACATAAAAAAACATCTTGACTTTAAAAGTCAAAACCCATTTATTATGTCAATTCATCAGTTTGAATTCTGCCTCGTAAAAGCAGACTTCAGCTGTAAATTTATATGGTAACGGCATAAAAAAGATCAATATGAAACAATCTGATTTCCCAGAAAATTCCTCAAAGTGATTTGACCATCTGGTCTGACTAAGCCCAGATAGCTGAAGGCTGAATCGTTTACAACTTCTGCAGATGGAAGTGAGAACTGGCAGGGCTTGAACTCTAAGGTAACAGCCAAAAAAAAAAAAAAAAAGAAAAAAGAAAGAAACCCTGCACTTCCCCCTGCTTACATACCAGTGCAGATGTAAGATCTGTCTCTGCATGTACTGCCTGATTACTGAAGTGCAAGAAGTTAACTTATACATACTGTGATAAATGACAATGCGTTGCACATGTAGTTAGCCATGTTCATGCTACAGTGGGCTTTTAAATAGATGTGCATGAGTGTTCAAAGGTAGCCACAATCAATTATCCCAGCAATGGCTTAAGTATAATGAAAATAAGAGCTTTTTTCAATTTTATTTTTTTAAACAACTGACTGGAGCTGTCAAAGGCAAGAGGAATATTTATATTCAACAGTGAGAAAAAAAATGGTTTCTGCATTGGTTTAAATACATTTTAAAAATAGACCAAATCATTGCCCTCATGTTAAAATACACACAGAGAGGTTAATCATTCTGATAATTTACAAATATAGTCGACCATGTTTAATGTCTTAGTTTTGCATGTTAGCATGAACACATTTCTACTCAGCATACAAACTTTTTTTTCCTCCCTTTATATTTCTAAATACAATGTAACAAGAGCCACAAATCATGCTTGGAATAAAGACTACATAAATAATTGTTATTTAAATACTATTTACCAAAACTATTTTATTACAGTATACACTTTAGATCTGTAAGACATTGTTGGTAACTGACTGTTTGTCAGCTCTATAAAAAAGTTTTGTTCATCCATTCTTCTTTCGGCTTTTCCCTCTTCAGGGTTGGCCACAGTGTCATCCTCCTCCACCTCACTCTCTGCATCCTCTGTCCTCACTCCATCTACCTTCATGTCCTCTCTAACTGCATCCATATATCTCCTCTTTGGCCTTCTTCTTTGTTTTTTTTTTTTTTGTTTTTTTCCTGGCAGCTGCATTTCTAACAACCTTCTACCAATATACCCAAATGTCCCTCCTCTGGACATGTCCAAACCATCTCAGTCTGGTCTCTCTAACTTTAACTTCCAGTTGTTCCACCTGCACTGTAACTCTGATGATCTCATTCCTAATCGTATCCATCTTTTCACTCCTAAGGTGAACCTAAACATCATTTCTGCTACTTCCAGTTCTTTCTCCTTTTTTTTTTTTTTTTTTTTTTTGTCAGTGCCACTGTCTCCAGACCATACTGGTCTCACCATTGTCTTGTAAACAGACTTTTTTGTTCATCCATTAAAACACTAAATTATAGGAGCAAGTCCTTTTTATGTTTGTCAAAAATTAAGATCACAAGTATCAAAAAAGAGAAACAAAAAAAGAAATAAAGAAATTGCATTTCCTGTGAAAATGAAGTGTGGATGCTTATTGCTTGCTGAGAAACAGCTGAAATTAGCTAAACACATGCTGAAATATGACTGAAATTGAAAAAACAACCCCAAATTAGCAGAATAAATCAGAAATAACACATATTTGCTGATTAGGTTTAAATATGCAGAAATTAGCACAAAATTGAAAATTAGTTAAAAAAAAGGCTGCAATTCAAAGAGTAAGGCCAAAGAGGAGCTATATGGATGCAGTTAGCAAGGACACGAAGGTAGTTGGAGTGAGGACAGAGGATGCAGAGGACAGAGTGAGATGGAGGAAGATGACTCGCTGTGGCAAACCCTGAAGAGGGAACAGCCAAAAGAAGAAGAAGAAGAAAGAAGAAGAAGTTAAAGAAAAGGCTGAAATTTGCAAAAAATTGCTGAAAGTAGCTGCAAGACATAATGAAACAAAGTACCAGAAGGAAGGATCACAGTAGTATGAATGCTTTATAAGCATTCACACAATTACTTGCATTCTCTTAAATTATTAGTGAATAATAAATAATTATAGTTTGTTGAATAGTTATTTGTAACAATGAAGTTCGTTTGCAGAAATAAAGGCAGAGACCTCCATTCAGTTTAGTTTTTTTTTTTTTTTTTGTATATTTTTGTTGTTTTATCTAAGGCAAGTTTTTACTTCAATTAATTTTTATCAGAATAACTTGCCCTATTTTTTGTAGAAAGCCTTGTTTTGATTACTCCTAATTTAGTATTGTCTATTACCTTAAATGTGTTTGAAATGTTTAATTTTCTGCTGGATTTTAGGGTAATATCACACTACACAGCAGGAAGCTGCATTATTGATTTGGCTAACAAGCTATAAAACTACTAATGCAATATAATCTAAATATTTTGCTCCTTATATTATTTGTATCGTTCACTTTACTGACTTAAAATCGGACAGTAAAATGGCTGAAATTAGACTTTCAATTGTGATTATTGATACACCTTATTTACTTCCATGGGCAAAGAACCGTTGCCACATAAGCCAAACTGTGATTGCAAGGGTTTTATTTTGCAGACCAGTCATAACTACAAGTATTAAAACCATAAGCATAAGAAAATGTCTAGAACCAGTTATGTCTTATTTGTGGTCTATTAAAATTTGTTCAAAATATGACGCCATCACTAATTCTGGACCAGGCTTTGGACCAAACAATGACTGACGTGCATGTGGCATCATCACTGTTTATAACAACAATGCCTCAAGATATTCCTGCAACATCTACAAACGCAAGTCAAATACGCAGACACATATAATCTCACATCAAAGACGGTTGCTCAAGAAGACATCCTTCACTGTGTCCATGCTGGGATCATAAGGATTTCCCAGCTTTGCTAAAAAATGTGTCTGAAACCTTGAGTTTATCACCATTCTAGGTGGATTAAATGATGTCACAAAATAAAATGTACTATTCCTCGCTCTTATATTCCCCTTTGTGTTCTCTATCTACATTTTTCTTCTTTTTTTGCACACATTCCCAATCAGACACACTTCACATGCCTGCAAGTCTAACTGCACGTCAGCTATTTCTACATAATGGCATTTTCCACCTCACCACTTCACAGGATGGATTATCCCTGTAGGTGGGAAGCTGGTGACAGTGAAGAGGCACACACACACACACATGTGCACACAGCTCTGAGCTACAACAGCAGATGTCTCTGGTGCAACATCAGATATACAGCTGTTTCACACAGCAGCAAATACAAGCACACACTTATACACAGCTCACAAGACACAAACTCTTGTCTCAATAATGCTTTGCTTTCTACAAATCCCAGAAAGTCTATGCATGAAAGGAAAAAATGAACAAATTACAATGCACAGTTTCATATGCTAATATTGTCTGATAAACCTGATCTGCTTTATCTATGACAGAGTTGACAGTCTATTGAAACTCTTAATTTTGCAGAGAAGCAAACACAAAACATGCATGTCAGCAACGAAAATTTGTGTCCTCCTAAACCAAAATGTTCATTTGCTGTGATCATTGAAGTTTATAACCAAAAACCTTTTGAGATGGTGAGCTCTAAAATAGACAGATGACCCTCTTAAAGAGCAGCAGTAATGGCTGTTTTAAAACTTCTGGCCTAAGTCCAGAGACTCAGTGAGCAAGGGGTTCTTTCTTGGGCAGTTGGGAATTCATAACTACTCTGTAAAAAAACATATTAAAAGACCAGTTAAACTAATGGGCTTTGAATGTCCTCTTAAAATGAGATATGCGTGATCACTTACCACTTAAGACATTATCCTCTCAATCCAGCTGATCTCCTGAGGTTCAAAAAACAAACGAAAAAATACCTCTAAAAATATACAAAAAAAAAATTATCCTAGTATGGCAAAAATGGGGTTATCCTTGGCTGATAGTTGAGGGAATTTGCTTAAAACAGAATCGCTGTGTGGATCTGTGTATCAGTTTCTGAGTAATGGAGGAGGAAGGTGTGTAAGAGTTAATGAATGACTTTCTTTTCTGAGAGCAGAAAAAGTTTGGGTAGGAGGGTGGGAGTGAAGCTGCTGCAACGTGTAGGATCAAACAGACCTGGAATGACGGACAAGGCATGAAGACACATAAGTAGAAGGAAACTGGCAGCAGTTTTTGATGAGACATGTATGACCCTGCTAGCTGCATTAGATAAACGTAAAGCATAAACTCCTTACAGTAACAAGACAGAAAATGAGGTAAAACTGAGTATGTGAGGGTTTAATCTGTGTTCACCTCCAAGTTAAATTTTGGAGAAATACAACAAAATAATGCAGTTGAAAAGTCAGACAATGATTGACTCTGACGTGTTGGTGCAAGTCACCAAGATCATATTTTTACTACTTCTGTCTGCATTTCACTTTCACAGAAACTATTTTTGGACTAAAACCTTGATCCTAACGGTGTCTCAAAAAAAAAAAAAAAAAAAAAGTAAGGTTTAAAACTCCAGGTGGCAGAAGTGCAAAACACAACTCAAGAAAATGCATTTTCTGTGAAAATGCAGTCAGAATGTTAAGTAGTGAATAACAGATGAAATGAGCAAAATAAGTTGTTAAAGTTAGGAAGCAAAACAAAAGCTAAAAGGAACAAAAATATCAACTAAAAGCCAAAGTTTAATATATTAAAAGTTTGATTTAGTAGTAAAATGGTAGTTAAAGGATAAAAGTAGCAAAATAATAGATAAAAGCAGTAAACTAAAAGTAGCATAAAAACGAGTGTATGCTAAAGCAGATTTTTAATTATGTTTCTGTGGGAAATGAAGAGATTGCAATGTATTTCTAATGGTGTTTTTTTTTTTAATATGACATTTTCAAAAAACATATTATTGGTCCCAACCACCTTTTTATTTCCTTCCTGTATTACAGTTTCTATGCTCTCACTTAAACCAAGGCTTCTAAAAACTGAGGAGGAAAACAATAAATCTGTCGTGTTTTACAAGTCACTGTTAGTTGCTGAATGTGTGTGTCTGTGTGTGTGTGTTTACTGCATGTTGAGGGGCAGTGGGTCATCTTTAATGCTTGACCCCAGGAATGTGGTGACTAGTTTAATAGGGTTTGCCCAGCTGTCAGTCCTGACAAGCCATAAATCAGCACACACACTCATGAGGCAGGGCTGGCCCATGTGCAGTTTAGCTATAAAAGCATGTAATTACCACCAAGCTCAAAGGGAGAAAGCAAAGACTGATGCCATACACAGCAACCAAATTACAAAATAATGTATTAATTAAATAAATATAAAAACAGACCCTAGAGGCTTTAATCTCCTTTACAATGTGAAGTTATTATACTGTATGAAAATATGATAGCAGTTTTCTAATAAGATCTTGAAATCTCCAGGTTTTAAATGTGTTTTTGTTCAAACCATGTTTTTGCAGTCAATCATTTGGTGTTAATTTGACTAGTTTTAGTCAGATAAAATTACACTAATCCATCTCATTTGAGAAAAGAAGATAACACGGTCCTGCAGTTTTTTGCAGCTGCATAATTTCAAAACACTAAATTACTTTGTCATATTTTATTGGGATTCTTTAAGATATTTCAAAGAATAAAAGAGTAAATGTGAGCCCGGATTTTCAATGCTTGAACAGTAAAGCTGTTTTCACTAATGGGCTGAAGCTCAAGATGTTTCCACACATGAGACTACATGCAAGAGGTAAAAGACCTCCTTTTCTGCATGTTATATTTTACATATACCAGTAATCGTCTTGAAAGAAATGCATTCAAATGTAAATTTACTGTAGATTTTATGGTTTGATCTTTTTTATTTACGTAACTAGTTAATCACCAACACCAAGATACAGAATCATAAAGTCACTAACAATGTAGCGCAACTACAAAACAACTGTTAATTTGGTTTTTATGCATGTATTTGACACTAATGCAGAGCAGCTCAACCGGTCATGAAAAACACTAGCTATCAGCAGTGTGCATGAGAAATGGCATTCCAATGTAGAGGAAAAGGTGTTATAATTTAGTTTGGCCAAAGGGCCGTCTGAGCTTCACACTGGCCAGCTGCTGACCCTGAGCACATGTTCAGAAGAGCACATCAATCAGAACTCTCCGTCTAAACAGAGGTCAACGTGTCTCTGTGTGTATATCTCTGTACATCAGAGTTCACATGTGATGGAGTAAAATGAGCTCCAGCTTGAAGACAGGCTTCTAGAAAACGGATTTCACTTAAAAGCTGCAGGAAAGAAAATCCTTTGAGCTTACTCACACTGTAACTTTACACAGCCTTAATTTTGCAGTCCACATAGCTTCCTGGGATCAGTTACCTCCCAGGTAAATAAACGTATCTTTAAGCAGCAAGTGTGATTAGAAATAAAAGGTGTTGTGGACCTGTTGGGGATATTAAATTAGGAAACCTTGTCTCAGCTAATCACATTTTTTTTCTACAAGCCAGCCTGAAGCTCCTTGGTCACAAAAAGAGAGGGTTTTGATTAAATTTAGGCTGTAGGGGACTCAGAACACAATCATGGAAGTCAAGAGGGAGGAATGGTTTGTGAGTTTTAAAAGTTATTAGTTTTATATGTGTGTGTGGAAATGTGCCCACAGGTACAGTGAATTGATGCTATTTGTTCTGTTAGTTTAGTCACAACACATTTGAAATCTCAGGGTTTAGCCAAACAGAAAAAACAAGTGATTACAAACAGCAATCACCAGTAATTAAATTCTTATTCATTCATACATTTATCGTTGGGATTAAACACATTTAGCTAAAAGCAAAATATATATATATATATATATATATGAGCTGGAGATTTTGAGATATATGTTGGGGTATTTTTTTCTTTTTTTGCCATTTAAGAATCATTTATTCCTTTTTTAAAAACTAATCAAGTTCAGTCTATTACTAAAGCTGCTGACAACGTATGAAATGTAATTATAATGATCAATTAATAACCATTTTATAAGAAACTGGTCATCTATTATTTATGCCTCATGACATCTGTTCAAAAAGTTCCCACTTCTAATAAACTACGGAGATCTTAATTTTTCTCCTTTTTTCCATCAGATTTCTCATCAAACAATGAGTTAGCTGCTGGTTGTTCGGCTCTTCATTAATTTTACTCACGACACAAGTGGAACTTTTTAGAATTATTAGGTAATTATAGAAGTGCTAATTGCTTCTACAGAATTGTAAGCTAAACTTTTAACACTTTTGAACATTTCAGAATTATATTTGGAGAACCACAGCACAGCACCTGCTGCTCTGGTGTGAAATCAGCATCTGAGGCTTGTATTCCCATGCTGTTTTTTTATTTATTTTTATTATTAGCTTCCTCCTTCCTTTTCTGTGGCGTTAATGAAAATGTTGACGGACTGACAGCATGGGTTGGGAGTCCGACAGATTTGATGCTCATATCAGTTTCAGATGAATGTTATTGATGTTTCCATATTTGTTTGTTTCATTCAAGGACTACAGGGAGTCTTTCTATGGCTTGAGGCTAATGCAGTTCTGATCCACATCCATAAACCATAGAAGCTGGGCAGAGTGCCGACTGCTGCCAATTACAAAAGGTTCGTTTTGTGCCAAGCTTTTTAGCAGAACAAACATATGTACAGTCGAAGAGCTGAGATGCTTGAACACATGTGCCAAAGTGTGGCAAAACACACACCGATTAAAGTCCATGCTGAGACATACATGCATCCTTACAGGTGGAACAGTGAGGCTAGAAGGAGCGGAGGTGACAAGGTGCAGGACGTCAAGTACTTGGGGTCAATTATCCAGAAAACTGGGGAACGTGGCAAAGAGGTGAAATGGAGAGTCCAGGCAGGATGGAGTGGATGGAGAAAAGTTTCAGGAGTGATTTGTGACACAAGAGTGTCAGCAAAGGTAAAGGAAAATTTTACAAGAAAATGTGAGACCAGCTATATTGTATGGTCTGAAGACAGTGGCATTGACCAGAAGACAGGAGAAGGAACTGGAAGTGGCAGAAATGAAGATGATGAGGTTCTCCTTAGGAGTGACAAGGATGGATAAGATTAGGAAAGAGATCATCAGAGGTACAACACATGTTGAACAACTGGGAGATAAAGTTATAGAAGCCAGTCGGAGATGGTTTGAACATGTCCAGAGGAGGGACAGTGGGTATATTGGTAGAAGGATGTTAGAAACACAGCTGCCAGGAAAAAGACAAAGAGGAAGGCAGGATGACTTGTTGTGGCAACCTCTGAAGAGGGATAAGCTGAAAGAAGAAGAAGAAGAAAAATGTAATGAGTCAGGCTAAGGTATATGTTGTCATGGAAACTGATGAAAACAGCAACTGCAGCATCACGACTAGTTTGTTGGGATAAACTGCAGCAGGGCAGTGGATTGAGATGAAGCACACGGCTGAACCAAAGGAATTAGTTCTGGATCCAATTATCTCCAATGCTCATAAAGGATGTAAAAATATTAAACAAAACCAGCTCTTCTCACTGCATCTTAGAGGACACTGTCAACGTGAAGCCAAGACTCTATCAAAAGAGAGCGCAAGAAGTTCATACTGTATGTAGAAGTCCACGCAATAAATCTATGACAACCAGTTTGTTGTGAATTTGATTTCACATAAGCACAATAAATAAATAAGCATATTCTTTAAATGTAGCAGATAAAGACATTGATGCAGAAAAAAATATTTGCATGACAATAATTTTCACGCATTAAAAAAGGCTTTTGCTCTTATTCATGTAATTTTCTAGAACTAAACATCAGAAGAAGGTCCCAAAGGTGTGCACATTTTAATTTTCTTTAAAGGTCCTACTTCCTGCCAAAATGTTTCAAGGCTGGCTGTCAAATTAATTTTTGCAGATCAACAAACCAACGACAAAAGAAGCAGCCAATCTCTGCAGAACAACAGTTAAAAGTCTCCAATGGACACAACAATAAGTATGAGATGTTCAAACTCTCCTGACAGCAATCTGAAATGGATATGAGGGTCTCTGTGGAGTACACTATTCCACAGAGACCCCATCCCACTGTTTGCTGCGTCCAGTCCATCACTAGCATCCTGGTGTCCAAAATGGTTATTTGTTCATGAAGTGACAAGTTAGAGATGTTTTGTAGCAAAAAATAAAAACAAAAACATAACCAAAAAAAAAAAAAAAGGCAAATTTACTGTGTTAGGTGGGTGGTTACAATTCATGACTGATCTGTGTATAATTATGTTTCTTTTTCCATTTGTTTAAAAATAGTACTTTTCTCTGTGTGTCAGTGTGCAGCTTTCTTCTTTTAAATAATATTAGCCTGTCTGTCACCCATTAGATTCACACTGGCTTCTCTTGTTTGGCAGTTTAAACATTTGGCTGCACAAACATCAGAGTTTAAGCTACAGACTCGTAAAAATGATACTACTTGGAAAAAAGGTGAATTTTGAGTCCCAGTACTTGATTCACTCAACAGAAAAGCAGCTAAAACTGACAAGGTCCGAACATTATGCGTAACATATTCAACAATATTTGTTCAGTGATAAGCACAGAAAGAGTTAAATTAGGCATTACCTTTGTGCCAATGATGAGTATCTTAAATATTTGTGTAAATTACTTAGTGTGTTGTTCTTTATCTACATTGTCTAGTGGCAACAATGTTGACTGCAACCAAAACTCTCATTTCGCCTCTTTTATGAAGCTATCTTTGTAACAAAAACTATGAAAGCAGCTACAACAGGAAACTGAGCCTATTAAATTCTAACTATTAAATAGAAATAAATATAAGAAACGCTTATTACTGTAATTATGATTAGTGTAGAATAATGAGTTGTAAACAAGACTAAAAATACTATCTGTATTACAATTACTACATTTTTAGAAGAACAAAAAACAGAGTTGATAGCAATTCTTGAGCACATTTTTATTTTACTTTACTTTATTACCAAAGCTGGTTTTGCTTGTACTGACTAACTTTGGTTTCCAATCAGCACTTTGACATTGCATGGTATGAAATGGTACATTCAAGCTACACTTGGCTTTTTGCTTTGTTATTGCAAAATGTTTGATATAACTCATACAATCTTGTACTTGTTTAATGATACATAATCTAAAATCATGATGATGTATCATTGAAAGAAGAACGCCAGGTGAAATAATCAAGAAGTACTATCATCCCATCATCACTCTGTCTAACTTACAGTATGTCAGGTACTGTTCATATAGAACAGTGCATGATGTACATGAATGATGCAAATACAGTGAAAAGTATGTTTGTCAGGTATTATTAGCAAGAAAGTACAGTACTGACCTAACAGGGAAGTAAGTAACTGTTCATAAGCCATGTCTTCCTGGTAAGATAGTCACACACAGTAGTGGTCCTAAATGGTGAGTGGACCAGGGGAAGAGGCAGACATAGAAGAAAATATAATTTAATTTAACTATGAAATTGTCTAAATCAAATTAAATTAGTTAAACAAACAGAAACTAATGTTGCTAACAAATGAGGATGTGCAAAAGGGCAAAGAAATCTATAAATGATACACCGTATGCGCTACACTGAAGCAGATAACGACTAAATAAAGTGCAGGTGTGTTGATTGCAACTGAAAACAGGTGCAAGGAAAACAAGAATCGAACAGAACCAAAAAGCACAAGGATAAAAATCTTACAAAATAAAACAAAAAAAGAGAACGAAACATGAACACAGAATTCAAAATGGTTACAAAAAATAATGGAATATTCTGAAGTGAGTTTTCAATACAGTACAATTATTTTGCTAGAGTTACATAAAAATCAGTTATTTACAGTGTCAGCCTGACAATATTTGTTATATTAATATTATAAAATATGAATATACATATATTGGTATTACTGAGTAAAATTCTTATGAAGGGGGATCTAGGTTGAGAGATCCCAGCTGTTTTTGCAAACAGCCATAAAATATTTTTCTTATGCAAACCAAAGTACTGTAGTTTAATGGTCTGTTTGGGCTGACATGTCTTTGGAGCCAACCACATCACAAGAGACTGTTCAAACTGCAGCAGCCTGACTATGATTTGTATAATGGAAGTTAGGCTGTATTTTTTTGTATTCATGTCTGTATTGATTGATCAAATAGTTCTAAAAGGATTTCGTAATAATTATAACAGACATAAAATAACCCAAACTACCTAACCTGTTGTGATTTATAACAAGCATGTGCCTTTAATCTAAAAATAATAAGCAAGACATTATTTTGTATTCCCATGCTACTGACTTTAGCTCCACCCTGGACACAGGTTTATATCCAAGGATTGTGCATTTGCTGTATAAATATACATGCAGTTTCTCCATTAGCCAGGCAGTGAACTCAGTGAAATGTGTCCTCCTATGTTGTACAATACGGCACAGCAGCTGATGATGCACCACACACACACACAAGCAGAGACAAGTCAGCTGAATGTCTGCTGAGAGCAGGTCACTGGAGCTCTGCAGCAGTACTCAGTGGAACGGAAAAATGGCTGGGGGATGAACTGCGACTATGAAAGCTGCTGCTTGACATGCATAATACTCAAATACCCACGTAAAAATTCACAAGCCAGGTTTTTTTCATACAAACACAACAGATGGAGATGAACAAATGTGGTTTAACAACAGAAACAGAGGAACATAATGCACAACATTACTTGTGTATTTGTCATTTTCATCAACTGCAAGTTGCTTAAATGCTAATTACACTTAAAAATGTTTGTGTTTAATGAAAACTAAACTAAATTAAATCAAATTAGCTCACTAAACTCTATAAAGTTTTACAAGCAGTAAATAGACCACCAAATTCATGAGGAGTTGAAGCGTACGACAAGGTGAAGTATTTAAAGGCAAGGACACCTGGGAGTTTTCATAACCATCACATAACCTTTGTCTACATAATCCACCTCTGCTGTAATCATGTCTTTTGACTCCTCTCCCCCATTGTGCACACCCTTTGAAATGTCCATCTTTAGTCTAATTTAATATGCATGACACAGCTGGGGGCACAAGGACACCAATTTGTTGGATAGTCATATGAAGTGGAAATATTCAGCGGATCACAGAAAGTGGACTTTGTTGCACTTTGGACATGAAAGCACAATTATTATGAAATACAGTGGTAGAAAATAAACTGATATAGAATTTAGAAAGAGGGAATGAGTGAGTGTATGAGAGAACAATAAAACAAATAAACAATAATCTAGATTCCAAAAATAATTGAGGACCTATCTATAAAAGGAAAAAGAGAAGTGGACTGAAGAGAAAAACATCTGGTCAAAGACACATGGAGGAACAGATAGACAGAAAGAAAGGACAAGAGATAGAGATGGGTGGTTATGAGGGGATAAACGTTTTATGATATTTGTTGTTGTCATCCTTTGAGGAGCCGGCATCAAAGCAAAGGTCAAAAGTGTCATCAAAGACACATTCACACATCCATATGTTTCTCTCTTTCACAAGCACACGTGCTGTCTGTGAAACCTCAAATTGCTAAGACAGAGCTCCAGAAACACGATTACATCACCTCAGCTGGATCCCTGCACCCCTCAGGCAGCCATTCTTCAGCTCCCAGGTGAGGTCAGCCCACCCTGGAGGGGGCAGTATTGTTCCAGGAAGATGGTTGTCTGGACATGTCCATCCCCTACAGAGATTTCCCTCCATTTGTCACAGCCTGAGGACAAGGGACTGGTCAGATTAGGTGAAAAGATAAAACTTTTTTTGTTGTTGTTGTTGTGTGTATGCGTGTGTGCTTCCTTTCTTCCCAGTTTAGTTCTGTTTCTGCTGACATTTTAGACATCACTGCTTTGTAGGCATGGTGTCTCGAACATCTGCAGGTTGCAAAACAACAGTGAAAATAAAATTTTAAAATTCATTTAATTTTAAACCAGTGTGACTTGCAAAAAAAAGTAACAGAAAATGAAATACATTTTAAAAGCAAGAAGAGCTTAAATATAAATAATCTCATTTCTGAGTGTCTTACTGTTTACACTTTGCCTGTCGCTGCACGCAGCAGCAAACCTTTGCAACATTTACCTGCTTTAAACAGGATGACAGCAACAAAGAGATGACAGCCTTTCAGAATATCATTAATTAATTCAACACTGCATTTCTTTCAAGCTGCAGTTAACCGATAACTAATATTTTTGTGACAGGTTGGGGGTGGCAACATTGAACACTGAGCACAGCAATGAGATGTCATTTTTCTAATTTGATGCTGCATATTTTTCAAGTTGAATATTTATAAGCTACATCTTGTTAAAGTAATCAAACTTCTTGCAGTCTTACCTCAGCCTAGCTTATCAGAATCAGAATCAGCCTTTATTGTTATTGCACAGCACAACATAGACATGGGAAAACGGGAGTGACTGAGGCTGCATCCTCGAGATGCGCTGCCTTTTTAAATTAGATAAGAAAAACTCAACACGAGGGAAAGAAGGGGTAAAAATAGGTAGTCCTCGACTTACGAACGAGTTCCGTACCTACAAACCGTCCGTAACTCGATTTTGCTTTAAGTCGAAACTCATTACACGTGGCTCCGCACCCATTCGTAAGTCCGGATTTTTTGCCGTAAGTCGAGGAAATACATGTAAAATGTATGCTAACGCTGCGCCG
>JARVLU010000646.1:11313659-11327181 GCA_031762415.1 Simpsonichthys santanae | reverse complement strand
GTGTGTGTGTGTGTGTGTGTGTGTGTGTGAGGGTGTGGAAGGGGGGGGGAGATATTATATTCTGTGCTCCATTAGGCCCATTTGTAGATAGTACATTAACTCAAATACACACACATGTACATAAACATGCTCACAGCAACATAAAGACTATCATCAAACTCGGAGCACTAACTTGCTTTCAAAATTCAAGCTGTAACTTTTATCAGGCACCCACAGCCAAACCTTCTTTCCTTCAGACCAAAGGGCATGTTTGTCATAGAGCTGACATTTCAACTTTATTCCCACTAACTGACTCCCCCCATAAAGCAAAAGATTATGTCTTGTAACACACAGAGACACTGTTTGAGGTAGCACTGCATGATATCAGCCTGTACTACATGCGGCAGTAGATGCTCAGGCTGTTTTCTTTGCTCATTTCAGTGCTGTCTCTTTCACAAAAAAACAGAGATGATTAACATATTTGTATATTTATAGTTGCAATAAGTAACCATCATGTTGGCATGAATATAGGCACAGCTGTGTCACATTGAAATAAAAGAGGGAACATCTCTTTGGCTGAGGCAGGTTGGATGCCTGGGGCAGCTGGGTGTGAGCTTCAGGAGTACATGTGTTTGGTGTGAGATAACCAGAAAAAGGTGGGTGGTAGGGGTTAGTTCTACCTTAAGCAATGACAGAGGAGGTGCAACAGAAACAAAACTTCACCAAGAATTTTTTTTTTCACAGAATCTGAGGGCTTTAGAAGAAAAATTCAAAGTGAAGTCTGTTAAATGTAATAAACTTGATTCACCATCAAGGTGAGGACAGTATCAAATCATCTGCTGTATGAACAATACTGTTGATAAAGAAAAACAAAAGTATGACTAGGTAGAGGAGAAAAATATTATTTTTAAAGTGCAGCGAAGTAGTAATTCATAAAAATCTGCGTCATTCTTTTATAACTTTCACAAACTCTAAAGCCGTCGACTGAAAGCTTAGACACAGTGCTTACTTTTAAAATACATATAAGGAAACAATTCCATAGAATACATTTTTATCTGGAAAAAAAGACCCATTTATTGAGTTTAAATATTTGCAAACATACTGTATCTACTCAAAAACGTGGGACTGATGTTGGCTTTTGTTACTGGTAAATGGGTGCCCAGCATGCTTGTATGTCCACTCTCCCACTTCCCATCACCCCCTACTTTTCTCCAAATCACAGGGCACAGCTGATGCACCAAACAGGTATATTGTGTTGTGATTGCTGTGTCTGCTGATGGAAACTGAAAGTCGAGTGTGTCCTTATTAAAGAATGCTCTACCATAACCATCTCCACAGTGCATGTGTGTGTGATGGGATAGGATGGGGGGCAGCAGGAAGCCAATCAAGAAAAAGAACCAAGAAGCGATCAGCCCCCCACAAATAAGCATTGGCAACACAGATCATCACAAATCAAAAGGTCAGTGTCATTACAGTCATTGGAAGTGGAAGTGTGTGTGCATGCACAATTAACATGATTCTTCCCTCCTGTCTCACACAGCTACATGTGACTATGAGTTTGAAAAGGTCAACATCATTAGCAGACCATTGGCAGCTAAACATATCTGCAGTATAGCAAGATTTCCTGTAGCTGGCAGAGAGTGAAAGAATCCAGTTTTTAAGAGGGTTGAAAAGTTGTTTGCATACAAACACCCAAATGCAGGTTAATACATGCAAATGCTAATGATAAATGCACAATTATCCCGCCAGCATGCAGATGCAAAGAACTGGTTAGGGGCTATTGTGCGGAGGCATTGGGGAAAGAGCTGAATGATGCTTCACTGGAAATAGAGGGCCAGTGTGTGCAGTAATTATGGCTCTGATGTGGTCTTGGCTAATGAAGTAAACAAGCAGCTTACAAACAACTCATCTGCACCCACTGACTAACAGAAACACAGCAAACCATACAACTGGGCAAGCAGATGGTACAACTCTGCTTTCTTCAGGGACAGAGAAGAGTGCTCACCTGGTTGTTGTTTTAGGGGGTTGTCGCATTACACTTGTGTGTGGCTGAATGTGCACATTGTGTCCGTGCTTGCTTGTGAGTCACAAAATGAGAGTGAAAAAGGGACACTTTGGGGAGGAGGGGAGGGTCCTACAAAGATTAATGGAGCCAATCTCCAAACCTATCCAACAGAGTGACCAAACCCTCCCTATCCCGTTTTATTCGTCTGTTCTACTGCCCTTCTTTTTTATTATTTTTATTTTTTTTTTAACCTCTCACCTCCTTTCCCTCTATCTAACACTAATTAAATTAATCAATTAGTGGCAACACAAAGCTTGACAGATAGCATACAGTGTGTGCATCTTGTTGTGATATCACAATGCAGGAAGTTTAGCACTTAAAAAACAAAATAAAAACAACAAGTAAACAAACTGTGAGCAGTTATTGCCAGGGTCCAAGCCACCTGGAGCATATTGACAGTGGCACATGTCCCCCAGTAGCATGCTGCTGCTTTGCAGCTGCGGCTTGGGCCCCTAATGAGAACAACTATGGTCACAACAGATGAAAGATCCAGCGCAACTAAAGGATCAAGCAAGAAAGAAAGCTCAGAAGATGGAAAGAAGGATTACCAGACAGACATTTGTTGCTAGGGTACATCCCTCTTGGCTTTAATGCTACTGCTCCTCTGGTGACTTATCAACCCTGGCTGTGCTATCACACAGACACATGAATGAACATTAAGCTCTACCACTGAACTATACACTGCCCTTGCCAACCCGTATCTCAAGCTAGTGGATATAGCTTGTGTCAGGCTTACAATAATTAAAATTATATCAATAGCAGCAATATATAAACATGATATATAAAAGCAATTTTTGACACCACTGGTACCAAGTGATATGGAAACCACTGCCCATATCACTACTACTTATTAACCTATAGGCCTAAAATGCATATCTATTTCTTTTCATAAGCTGTTTAGGCAAACATAAGACATGATATTCACCTTGACCTTTAAACAGTGTTTCCACAAAGTCACTATATTATTCTGCAGTAGATATACCTGACAAAAAGCTAGATAATTTATACAAATGTATTTAATAACATGAGTTCACTCCAAAAGGTAATGTTATGGAAATGCATTCATAAATATTTGATCCACGATAAAGTATGTTGCAATGGTCTGACACGGCTAATACCATATTCCACAGCAGAGGGTTTAGGAAACTTTATCTATAGTGTTGCTACACAAGTGAAAACAGGTTTTAAAATACTGCCCGACTTGAGCTTCTTTGCATAAACAAGTCAATAAAGTTAATTGTACAAAATGTTTAAATTAAACACAATAGCAGTACATAAAAGTTCATGCTCAATAATCCAGGTTAAAAAAAAAATCTAACAAAGTCAAGACAGGTTTGTTCAAATGTTTCGTCCTTCATCCAAAGGACTTCACCAGTCTGAGGAGCCACAACATACAGTCCCATAAGTGGCTTACTCACATAGTGGGCCAACCAGTTTTGTGGTGACAAGATGGTTTCTGGAGTCCACCTTCTGCACCTGTCAACTCCTCTGAAGCAGCCATAGCCAAAGTGGTTCAAAATATCAAAGGAGTACAATAGCGGCACACTTGTATTTACTCTAGGAATAAGACATATGTAGCGGTAGACTATAGAATAGATAAATTATGAATTATTCCTAATTCACAATTTATCAAACCTCAGGGCACCATCCTCATAAAGAGGCAAAACTATAAATTCATGATTTAAAGGATTATCAGTTTCAACAAATCACCTCAAACTATGAGTTGTTTTCTTCTGAATAATGCCATATTTAAATTAAAACATGCACAACTGAATTAAGTTTGGCTCAGTTTCTGTGATGTTTAGGAGACTGCGGTAGCTTAGTGGTCAGTGCTGCAGTCTTGTAATCCTGAGGTTTTGGGTTCAAGCCCAGGTAGCATCAGGAAGGTATAAAACAAATAGCCAAATCTTTCATGCATGTTCACTCACTAAGGCAACGATTGAAGAGGGTGCAGCTGAAAGAAACTTATGTGGCATTTATTAGCTAGTAATATAGTAGTCAGTTATGGCAAATATGAATAGTGAAAAATGTAATCTTGAAATAAAAGAAATGCAATAAAAGAAATGCAATATACTGTATATGGATAAAACAAAGTGTGACTTTGAAGCTAAATTAAAAGATTTGGTCTATTATAAGTTGAAGACAGGTTTATTTGAAATTAATAAATTAAATTAAAAAGAAAGTTCTAAATTTGAAACTTATCAAAGACTCGTTGAATTGGACTGCTGTTTTAATCTTGAAGGCACCATAGTCACCAGTGAGGCAGCATTTGTCCTACAGAGTCGTAGAATCTGTTGCAGTTCCTATTGATACCAGGCAGGTGAGTGGCAGGATCCCGTATGTGATCTCAAATTTAGAAAATCTCCCGAGGTTACCTGTTGGCTGTTAAGATAAGGGGGGTCTCTCTCTCTCGCTCACTCTCTCTCTCTGTTTGTGCAGTAAGCAGTATCTCAGTTTTTCAACAGGTGGGTGTTCAGGCTGAAGACTCCTGAGGTCGGAACAGCGTCTGGCTTTTTGCGGGGGAGGACGCGCTCAAAACATCAGAGTTTAACAAAGTTCTGACTAGCTCCATTTCAATACTGTGCTGAATCAAATCAGAGTTGTTATTGTTACAGTTGTTATTTGTCACGTTAAAACATTTGTAAAGGGCAAATACAGCTCTGCTCCAAGGGCATCCAGGTGGGAGAAATTGTTACAGTGCACAGTGTAAGCATCCCACTGATAAATGCAACTAGTGATGTAGTAAATATTTTTTATTTCACTTTTCATAACAGAAAAACCACCAGTGCTAATATCTTCATCCAATTTACACTATTGCACATTAATGTGTGCTTCAGTAGTCGCAAAGAGAAGATGCCTCTATAAAATGATCTCCACTATGGTTTTCTGGATATGGTTGTAGCCGCGCTGTGTGAAATGGTTTAATGTGGTGTAGCGATATTGTATGAGGTCTTTCCTGTCTATCAAACATGATGGGTTTTAGACTGTCAATGTGTCTGTCTTTGACAACACCCAGTACAGACTGTACCATGGGGCACACGTGTGCATACAAGACAAAACAACTTTCCCCAACTGGGACTTGCCAAGAACTACTTGTATCTTTCAAATCTAAAATGTGTCTTCAACACAAATAAAACTGTTTATATTTTGATAACTTTGAATGTGTTGTCTCTTTAATGTGGCAAGTCAACAGATTTAGATTTAAGTTCAGCACGAGTTGAACGTGCACAAAAACACACAAATATACGCAGACCTAAATAATCGGCATAATTATTTTGTGTGGTCACAGAGCTGGGCAGATTTAAGAGCGAGGCAGGAAGATGCTTCTGACATAAAATTTGTTTAATTCAACTCCAAATAACATTATTGAAGTTTCTACTTCTGGGGAAAAATGAGTTTTACCATTTTTTTCTAAAGCGCTTATGACAACTATGTGAACAAAACCTACACTGAGGAAAAAGTCCTGATGTAAGCTCAATCATCCAGTCAAAGAAATCACAAATAGTTAAAAAAGATCATCTGGACATTGAGAAAAGTGGTATAAAGGTAAAACTGTGGATGAAGAATATCAAATGAAACAGCAGGATGCCTCTCAAATTGAAAACACACACACAAACGTGTCTACAAATAGACACCTGACAGTACTAAAAAGAACACAAGTGCCATTCTAATCTTCAAATATGAATAGAAGTAGTGAAAACATGGAAGGCTTTTTTATTCGGCCCAATTAAAACAGGCAAAAAGCCCAAATAAAAAGTGTTTTACTGCACTTCCCACTATCAGCAGAAAGGCTCATTAGCCACAGCAGCATAATTAGCAAGATGCTCAACTCCTCGTTAAGGAGGGGCCTGAGCCATAAACAAACCCCGTTGAACTCCAAACACCCACAGTCCCCCTTCTCTCTATAATGAACTGACACCGCTGTTTTCACTTTGCAAGAGAACAGACAGGAAGGCTCTGACAGAAACAAACAGCAAAACACTTGCACAGACACACTGACAAATCCAAATCCAAGCTGTGCTTCAAACTCCAAGAACCAACATGCCACCTCTCTGGGACACTCTTGACAACTGCATGGACAATATCACACAACACACTAATATGTAAAAACAAACTGATGCACGTTGAAATTTTTTTTTTGTTTTGTTTTTAATACAACAGGCAAAGTGAACCATACTTCATAAAACAGAGAGACGATCTGACAGCTAAGACAATCCTGCCAGATGTCTGGATCTTGACTTTGGCACAACTATAATCCTCAACCAACCACTAGCCTGTTATAAATGAGAAAGCTTGCCAAAATCAACATGAGCCTTGTTATTTTATTTTGAGTAAAATTATTATTCTTTAACGTGTTGACTTGACACCATGCTTTTTTCACATTTGTGTGCATTTGTAGTACATGTAAATGAGCAGCATGTATTTACACTAAATCATTTCTCCCTTCAGATACATAAAGACAGATTTAATAGCAAATATACACGTTTTATAAACTATAAATAAATCTCTATGTGCTCAGAAAAATTGCATTTCCCTGTATACTAGGTAACAAACCAGTGATATTTAAATGGTGTGTGAGAAAAATTAAGTCCATTTGATTCCCAAAAGCATAAAATGTATTTAGTTTGATTAATAAATACATAAAATGGAGAATATGTGTGTGTTTAGGCTGGGAGGGTAAAAAAACAAACAGATTACTTAGCAACTAATCAAAACTAAGAATATACAATTTGGCAACATTTATGAACTTACGTGAACATTATGATGTTACAGATAAAACAAGTACCGGTAAGTGAGAAATCCACGTTTGTGCATAAGTGTGTGTGTTTATTTGTGTACCACTGAACAGAGATCACAGAGAACTACAAGGTGACGTTACACTAGAGACCTGTCCTCTATTGACAAGGTTAAGAGCTGAAAACTGTTCCAGACAAACACGCAGTGTGTTTTAAAGCAAGGATATGAGCAACACACAAATTATGTCTGTATGTAGAATGTGTCACAAAACTGCACAATTAGATTTTTTGAAGAATGATATTAAAAAAAAGTAAAAATAGTAAAAGCTGATAGATAAACAGTATGCTAACAGTGTCAGTACACATTTTACTAAACTGTTTTATGGTTTTAAATACATGAGATGCTTCTCACCTGCAGTAGAGGTCTCTGGACACCCAGTATCTTCATGGTATCGGCGCTGGCAAGTATTTTCAAAGGGTCAGAAGCTTTACTCACTGCCTCAATTTCTTTGTTGATCTCTGTTCGTACCTGATGAGTGAAAAATTTTAACAAAAATATAGCAAATAATTCCATTTTACAAACAACTGGCAAGCAAGCTACAGTTCCAGTTTTCCCCTGACAGAACAATTTACCGTTATGGTTCTTTGGGTATTTGCAGCAAGTAATAATTATCTCGCCAGTCACGGCAATCCAAGATAGTTTTCTATGATTTATACAAAACTATCAATTGGTTCATTAACTAACCTGGTTGAGGAAGAGGTCATTAATGTAGTAGGTGAGGAAAGCCCGAAGCTGGCACTGTTTGGCTTGACCTGGCCCCATGTTCATCTCTATCTCTTGAATGAATCTGGAAGAAGCAGTCGAGACAGACAAACATTAGAATAGTGTAAAAAAGAAAATCCGTGAAAAGTGGCCAATTTCCAGCTCAAGTGTTTGAAGTACTGTCATGGTAGCAATTTAAAAAGATGAACCAGGCCAGAAAAACAGTAGCTTTGCTGGTCAAGCATCAATTGGTTGGGTAAGTTCTGCTATGAGAACACATTTTGGAAAGCTGTAAATGCCTCTCAAGGTGTCTTTGTAAAAAGCAGTTAACCTAAACTGCTCCAGTGGAGCTGTTCAGTCATTATGGCAAGACCTTAGTTGTGATGGCGAACTCAAATTTCAGTTTGCAGTGGTGAATGAACACATAAAGGGGAAAAGAAAGTAAAAATTGTATCACTATACAATCTAGAATAATCACAAATACCATAAAGATTAGTGCTAATAATAGAAACTAATCAGAGTTTTATTTCCTGGATTCATCTGAAAAACTGATGCCTGGTTGTATCAGACAGGGTCGGACAGTTATGTATGGGTTTGTAGAGGCACATGCGCACGTCATTTATCAGTGAATCACTGGTCACTGGCCTTGTCTCACACGCACCACAGGGCAAACCATGCAAGAGTAAGTGCTTTCTCAAGCGCTCAGTTCATATAAATGTGCAAATAAATCAAACTCCTTGCAAAAAAAGATTTTGTTTGACCTGGGAGACATTTAATGTATGACCTATACTAAGACAAGAAAAATGTTTTAGGTGACCATAACTTTGGGAAAAAAAATATGAGGACAGAAAATGAACTTAATAGAGGAGTGAAGCTACAAATATGACTCTAGAGGGACATTTGGTTGGACAAGGCCATTTTTAAAAGCATGAGAGCTCTATTGCTGAGAAACCTGTTTCTGTGATTTAGAAGCTATGGCTATCTATGACAAAGATGCTGCAGTGTGGCCAAACAAGGACACATGGTCAATGCAGAAATCTAGATCAGAGCAGGTGGTTTATTGATTGATAAAGCTAGGATGGCACATACATTAACATGTTAATAACAATGTTTTTAAAAAAAAATGCAACACTAGAACCTGACTGTTCAGGAACAAAAGAGGGAGTACATTTTGTGTGTGCGTGTGTGTGTGTGTGTGTGTGTGTGTGTGGAAACCAAGAGAGACAGAGTGAGCAAGGAACTTAAACCCACTCTAAATCCTCCATTGATTCCCACTGAAACTCTACCACAACAGAAAGTTAAGTAGGAAACACTCTTCTGTGGCCTCATTAAAACCGTCAAGGCTTGCAAAACAATGAAACACAGCTACAGAGCTTACCAGCATAAATATAAGATCACTACAATTCAAACTCGTCTCCTTAAACAGAAAGTGCTGACAGCTTCATTTTCAAAAAATTGATTTTAGAAAAGAAGTTTAAACGTGCGTCATGTTGTTCTGCCATCCATCGCCCGCTGTCATTATTGTCATTGTTTCAATACATGTGTCAAGATGATGGATCTCCGAGTTACTGTGTGAACATGGATGGATTTTTTGGAGAAAGGGGTGATAATGTTTGAGAAATGTAACAGCAGACTGGGCAGTAAAATGCCTTTTTTCTGTCCAGAACATGTGCTGGCACAAGGCTGTTGGCCCCTTTACAGAGCTTTTGGGTGACGCAATAAAAACTAGGCAAAAGAACTGGCCTTTAAAGACAGCTCAAAGAGTAATTTTAGTGGGATACCTTGGTTAAAAGCAGTGGTTTTAGCTAAATATTTTCAACACATTGTACATGTGACAACTGTTTTTGATTATAATGATCATAACAAATAATATAAAACAAGCTTACACATTGGTAGAAGTTTAATCTTGCTGGAGGCCCCGTGTGGTTAACTCTGACTCATGACCTGGTTCGGAACAGATCACACCAGTATCAGCTGCAATGAGCGATCCCAGGGTCAACACCCAATAAGGAGCCATTTTTATTTTTGCTTGCTTCCAACATTTAAATAGATTTGCCCATCACCCTATTATCCACCATCAAAAACAGATAAGACCAATGACGTCACACATCGTCACACTACTGATACACTCTGATAGGCTGTGCCTTCCCCGGATGTGAAGGTGGAGCCAAGGGCCAACATAAGCAGGGGCGTTCTTTTGCACGGGGCCTCCGCTTCTGGTTCTGGGTTGCGACGGGTCGGACAGACGCCTCAACGCTGAGCTTGTAATTTTTCCTGCCTTATCGACATAAAATGGTAAAAAATAATTTACCTCTCTTGATTTTATTGAGTTTGTGTGGGTTTCCCATCCACCTGGGAACAAAAAGAACCAGAAGGGCGACGTGGTCGGACGGCTGACAATAGACTCAAATGTACTCAGAAAATCCTCTCAAAACTCAAGCAAACTGCAATTTTATGAGCTGTTATGCAACACAGCAGAACATGAGACTATAAGATGTTCAAGTTGTCTAATCTGAATTTCTGCTGTATTAGCAGAAAAAGAGTTTTCTTGAACAAGTGAAAACATTTTTAAATCAGTAAGCCAAAATACCTTTTAAGATACAGTATTTCTAAAGGTTACATAACTCTGTTTCATAGAAGCAGACAGCATCCTTAAAATTTGATTCACTTGAGTGCAGAGGCATCAGGTCAAGCCTAAATCTGCAACATACTAAATAAATGACATATATAATCAATCTCAGTTCAGTTAAAATAACATCCCTCAGGTCTAATATGTTTTCAGTTTTTCCCATATATCCAATACATAGTTACAATGTTTCTTTAATTGGACCCAGTGTGACATTTGCTTTATCTATTTCATTGTGAGAACAATGTGACAACAAAATGCAGTCCAGAGAACCAGTCCACCATATGGCAGCACTACAGTGAGGTCCATGAGTGAAGTCCTAATAAATATAATCTAATTATCTACTGTAATAAATAGTTGCTGATCACAGAAGTGATAAATGCACTGTCTATGAGTTCCAAATACTAAAACTGTCCAATTATAGTAAAAATGAGCAGATGCTTGATAACAGGGAGCTGCGGTCCATGGCGTCCAGTAAAAAGACGAAATCTGCCAAACCAACAGGCCACCATACTGCTGTGACAGACTGAACAGGGGGTGTATCGTGAAATTAAACACTGCACTGAACACTTATAAGGATTCAGCAAAAAATAAAAAATAAACTGGATCAATACATTTCAGCCATAGGTCAGTTCACAAGTGACAAAAAAGAAGACATTTATTTTAGGAGCAACTATTTTATGTAACTTTCCCTGTTTTGTGATTTCTAGGGTGGGGAGATCAACGGGATTTATACAATTATTAGAAAAAAAAAAACAGCAACAGAACATTTAAATGAAAATTTCTAATTTATACGTCCTTTACTCTTGCACAGTGACTGCTGGACTTGAGCACAAGTGACCGTAAGAAGTGGGTAAAGATAATGGATGAATGGATGGATAACTTTATTTTTAATTAAAAAAAAATAAAAAAAACTGAAATAACTCTTGATTTTACATCGTAAGTTAGACAAACCAAACTATATTTTATTGAAAATCAGCACAAAACATTTTTGAGACATTAAAAAAAAAAAATCCACATTCTTTTCCGATTCTAGCATCACTGCACCAGTTGCACTCCAAACTCTGTCTTAGCTGCAACTGCTGATGATTGTCCTTGACAGCATGCAATTATCTGTCATTAGGAAACAGATGTCAGAGCCTTGGGTCTGAGCAGGATAATTGTAGATGTCGTGCCCTACTTGTATGTACCTTAAAAAAAATTCCTGACAGATATAATGTGGTTACACTTACAAAGATATGATGGATAAAGCATCTCACTGTAACCTGTGGCTTTTTGATTCTACCAACAAAGCTTATCTTCTTTATCCAGACAACTAAAATAAATGAGAACAGAAAAAGATAAGATATTTTTTCTGACAACAGCTTCAAATTTATTTCCCACTACAGTATAAGGTAACGAATGCTTCTTCAAATGGAAAGTGTAAGGATCTCATCATCTATCTCTATCTGCAACCACAATGTAATGATGTTGAAAGAGAAATAGGATAAAGACAACGATTTGAGAAAGACAGCAGAATGAGAGTGTGCTGAGATTGATTAGGGACTCAGCATTTTTTAAATCTCCCACAATTCCCCTCAGGCACGAACCTATCAGCTCTGGTGAATTCTGATTTTCGCCGCTCACAGAGGAAAGCTTGATCTGTCGCACACCAAGGACAGTACAAGTAGGAGAGTGTGAGTGCAGGCGTGTGCGTCTCTGCATACCTGCATCACGCGCCCAATCTATCCGAATGTGTCACACACACACACTCAGACGTCAATGCAGCACATCAATACATCACGGTTAAAACAACTGAAGTCACGCATTTACATTATTTTCCCATGCTGCACAACCCAATCACTTGAGGCATATTTGATAATCGTAAAGAGTTTTAATAGTTGGGGACTCTTCATGGGTTTTATGGCACAATGAACATTAGCTTTCATTCCAAATGATTAGTCAATAAATGCTAGAAATGCAGCTTTCAGTGTTACTGGATTGCACATTCAATAATCATTCTGGGGTAATTATGCACACTCCAGTACACACTATTTATTTTTTCTGCAGTGGTGACAGATTATTGAAGTGACACCTGACAATGTAAACTCCTACACAAAGATTTTGTGGTTGTATAGTATCATTGAACCAAAAGAAGGTGGACAAAACACAGACAGTATGATTGTTACTGATCTTATCTTTAGCTTCATTTTACCTAAACTATATTCTTAAGCACCGAGAGTTTTATTGCAGGGTGCATGCAATTGTTGCCAGCAGCACAAGATGGCAGTATGTCAGCTTTCTCCATCAGCTCAAGCTGAAAGACCAGTTGATAGAAAACCTTTATTTGTTTATCATAAACAGGTTTTGAGAAAATTAAGATTTCAAATGGTGTGCACCATCTGCAACCTGTACAACATTTGCTGCATGGGTGTGTATATGAGGCAAAGAAGAACTATAAGAAGTGTGGGAATGGTGGCAAATTCTTTTTTAATGTGACAATACTGTGAGTGTGTGTGATTAAGAGCGTGATTATGTGTTTTCATCAGTCCCTGATGAAATGCATATGGTCTTCCCACACACCGCCCACACCTCTGTCAGAATCCCTACTGTTTTATACTCTGCTCCTGGCCCCCGATGCAGCTTCTCAAACACAGTAGGCTTTTGGTGTTGTAATGTATGTGTTTGAAGTACACGAGGTGGTATACATGTGTGTGCAGGAGTTGGTGTGGAGCCCTAAGCATGTGCTTGTGTGAGAGGAAAAAAAGAGAGAAAGACAACAATATGCAAATGTATTATGGAAATTAGGTGAGTGAGTGTGTCTACATGTTTACAGCTGCAGGTCTAAATGGGCTTCATAATCAGAAGCTTTACTTCGACCAGCAAGATTAATGCAATTCAAAAGAGAAGTATGTGACCCTTTTTCATACAGCCTCCATGTAGACCAATGGATGACAGAAGGAAATAACTATCATTACGATGCAATCTATTAGTGTCGATTGTTTCACATTCTTGACCCCACCATAAAAGGAAAATGTATTCATACCCTACTTGTAGTTTAGTTGGCAAAAACTTTGTACAACAAATTCAATTTAAGTGTTTTTTTTTAAGTGTCCCCACCTTGTTGAAAAATTATCAATAAAGAGAAAGTTACAACCAGCTAGAAAAAGGTTCGACACTAAAAGTCCTTTCTTTTCTTACCATTGCTTTAAATCCCTTTGAGCGGTTTCACTTAAAATGGTCACTCTGGTAACTAAGGTGATGGAGAGAAAAAGCTTGGAATGTGTCTTTTCTAGCATACCCTGATGCATGCTCAATAATCCAGGTAGAAAAATCTGAAAAAGCTAAGTCTGGTCCTCTGGACATTCAAAAAA
>JARVLU010000646.1:11291841-11303153 GCA_031762415.1 Simpsonichthys santanae | reverse complement strand
AGAGAGAGAGAGAGAGAGAGAGAGAGAGAGAGAGAGAGAGAGAGAGAGAGAGAGAGAGAGAGAGAGTGTGTGTGTGTAATGGTCTTAGCAGTAATAGTTTAGACACATTGGATGCAATGATAGGATTTTAAACTGAAGATAAGAATTTTAAACAGCAGATAATTTATTCATAGGCTAGTTGCTAATCTAAACTGTTCTACAATTGTTTGGTCAGAATTTAATCAATAATTAAACTAATGATAGTAGACCTTGGTTGTGTTAATAATGGGAATACTTCAATTTTTGTACAAGATTTTGTGGGGAAGCATATCAACAATAGAAAAGGATCAACTGGTGCTCCACTTAAATTTTCTGTTTTCTTCTGGTTTACAGAAAAATGTTATGCAACATTAATGTTTTGTGACAACCTGTGTTGTTATGAAATCAAATACAGTATTTAAAGAAAATCTCTATCTGAATGATGTGTTTAAAATTTGTAGACATATGAAAAACATTTATGTTTATACTCCTAGAAAACTTTGTACAGTGTGGTTGGTGATGCTATGTTTTTTTACAGACACATTGGACTGTATTAATCTCTCACACAGCTTATTTAACTATATTGCAGTGTAAAAAAGCTTTTGCCATCCTAAATCCTGGAATGCTCTCATTACAGTACCCTGGTGCAGTTGCCAAGGGAGCCAGTGTGATATTCAATACTTCTGTTACCCATCCCTCCAACCTCATTTACACTTGACACCTGACATTTGCATAATGGCCTTGCTCTATCTCCCATCTAGCAAAATCCAGGGTGGAGGGGAGGTAGTTGTGCGTGCGTGCATGCGTGCCTGTGTGCCCATACTTGTTTGGTTGTGATGAGTATGTGTGCATGATTGTGTCGCAGGCAGGGGTTAAATGACTTCCTTCTTAATCTAGCTCATTAGGCCTGTGGAGAGCGTGGAGTGCACCATATTGGTTGATTTGGGATGATTTGCGGAAATGCAGGCAGAAACATGTAAATGTGAATGGTAATCACGGATGCCATGACCCTCATCAGTCAGAAATATATTAGAGTGTCAGAAAACTGAAGGTGAACATAATTCTTTGTCTTTATCCGAATGAAAGAAGTGAGGTACTG
The DNA here is from genome assembly GCA_031762415.1 of Simpsonichthys santanae. Lineage (NCBI taxonomy): Eukaryota > Metazoa > Chordata > Actinopteri > Cyprinodontiformes > Rivulidae > Simpsonichthys > Simpsonichthys santanae. The sequence goes on along the minus strand of JARVLU010000646.1, from coordinate 11,302,036 downwards.
GAATGGCGTTCTGAACATGTCACAATATCAGAGCATTAGACTTGAACCAACCTTTTCAGTTCACTCAATGTGGGACTTGGTAGAAAAGTAAACTTATTTTTAGACAGCAAGTCTAATTCGTCCAATATTTTTTTTTTGTTTTAACATTAAAAGTCTTGATGTTAACAACAATGTAAGTTTTTCTTTCACTTTCCTGACTTAGCCTAAAAAGTAATACTTTCTATTATTACATCAGTATGTTTAGTGGAAAAACTAAAATTGATCATATTACTGTTGTTAGTTTATTTTAAAGTTTTTTCATTGGTTTTTAATATCAAATACAACTGTTTGTACATCAACAAATATCAACTATTAACTTCTGAATGAAAACCAAACTTAATTTTTATTGATTAAAAGTTTAATCAAATCACAATGTACCAGAGACTAAAGCAACACAGTTGGAATTCACAACAAAAATAGACACAGTTACTATGTGGTACAAAACTGATTTGGTTGCTACATCTACCTGTAACTTATTTCTTCTAGACCACCATGCAATTCAAAAGTTTTCAAGCAGCTTTATGGGCACCATTCTTATGGGAAAGGCTGCTTTGAGTGAATGATGAATGCAGTATCTGTCCACAAAGTCCTCAAGCTATCGAGACCTGTCAGAGAATGCAAATTAATTTACAAAAACTTATTTTAAAACCTTCTTTCAAGATCTTGCACTATTTTCTTCACAATGTTTTTAAAATTGCTGTAAGATCCTGAACCCGTCTGCTAATCAAATTGATAAATGAGTGGCCTTTGGGACCGTCTTGGTTTACAGGCATGTGATGCATTAAAAATAAATTATAAAGTATAAAAGGCTAGAACATTCCCATAAGGTAAATAACAGGGAAATGTTTTTATTTGTCTTTATATCTACTTTATTGTGAAAATGCAATGTTTGCATTGAGGACTAACATAGATATTACACATATTATATGCATATATGCATATGATTGGTTTGCCCTTAATATAAAGTCAACACAGAACCTTCATTATCTCATAATGTTGTTATATTAAGTGCCAACACAAACATGTTCTAAAAATACTGTCGATGTCCAACACATTTGCAGACTCTACCTTAATACCACACACATACCTTCATCGCCACCATCATCATTAGATGTTGATTAGTATACTTAAAAACATATGCAGGATTTTACTCTTATTGCAACTGTTATCTTTGCATATTTGACAAATAATATAATGAGGCTCTTCCTCATAATATACCAATTTGTCAGAACTGTTATACTGGATGCATGTCCCACCTTCATCCCCACACCCCACCTCAAAAGAACGAGAGAAAGAGAGAGAATGAAAATATTATCCACCTTCATATCCCTTCTAGCCACAGAGCTAGTGAACTGGAGCAGAGTGAAATGTCGTACTTAGCAAATTGTATTTGAAACCAAGGGGGAATAAATACTACAGATAAAGACTGCTCTAATGTGCTTGGATCCATTAGAAATCTCATATTCACACATAGCAGTAATCACATTACAAGATGCCCCTAATGTCATTTCCCAGGGCTTTTCTAACAGTATTCTGCAAGAGTACGACACTAACATCAAACATAATGGATTTTTGCCTTTTTTCTATCTCTCCACACCTCTATTCTGTTGTTCATTCCATTTTTAGAGCTTCTTCTGGTTAGAATCCCTCTCCAGTTGTTATAGCTGTGGATGTAAAGTGTTTTTGCAAAGCAATACATCTGACAAAAACATCTGCAGATGACATCTCTAACACAGAGAATTATGGTTAACATATAAAGCATTGTAGTTCAGTGATATTATATGTATTCACTGTCAAAGGGTCCATTAAACAGTTCCTACCATATGTATTTAAATCGACTGGAAATTCTTTTGAATGTAATGATCAACATGTAAACACATTTTCAATAATGATTTAAAATGTTTTACTTTGTATGTAAGAGGACAGAAAAGAAAGAACAGAAGAGGTTTAATCACTCCAACTTGTCTGATGCCAAAGGTAGCAGAACTCTCAAATCCTACTAAATCAAACAAAGCAGATTGCTTAGTGTAGGACATGGATACACATAACCTAACTTGTGGCTTAAATTATCTTGCAAAGTTGAAATTGACAGCATATATACATATTGTGGTCAACCTTCTCAAATCCAAATGATGAAGTGTGAAACACTATTTAAACTGTGTAGGCACTATGAGATTGGATGCTGCACTGAACTGATACTATTTACCTTTGAGGATAATTAACTATCAAGAACGATGGACTAACTTATATAACCACCAATTAGGAAATAAATAATCCTTTCAGAGGGAGTTTGGAGAATTTTAATGAGCCTTAATGACTTGTTGATTGGATGTTGGGTTTTATTTAGAGAGGTACACAAAGTAAACGAGCTCAGGAGAGTTTAAAAAACAAACTCCTTTCACATTCTTCTTCTTCTACACACCTCTGGTACTTGCCGCATATTATATTGTACAATAACAGATATGGGAAATGTGTCTGTGTGTGCATGCACAAGCATCATAGTGGGTTGAGGTATGTGTGCAGATGTGTGCATGTTTGCTTATCTAGAGCTCCGTTCAGCAATCAACCAACCCCCCACTTCAATACACACCCACACACACACAAGGCTACTTCAGAAGCATAGCCCCAGACAGGGAGAGCAGATCAATCAATTACATCTCTGCTCCAGCAATCAAACAAGGTTATTATCAGGCAGCAGCTCACCGACCTGGAAAGGCCTGGCCAATCAAAGGCTGCTGTGATGTGGGGGCTGGCACTCGCTCATGTGACAGTAACACAGAGTGGCAGGTCATGTTGTCAGGGATAGAAAGATGGAAAGAGGAAAGACAGACAACTGTGGCTGAAATCAAAGAAAAAAACACAAAGAAGTGCAAAAGACAGGAACAAGAGAATTTCTGTAAATCAGCCCATTTCTTGCAGTAAAGATGGTGCATCTCCACGACAGACGTGCTGTACAGCATTTTTTTGAATTTCAGTTTTTAATGAGTAGTAGAGCGCTGTCATGTTTCTCATCTTAGTCGGGCTAGATTGTACATCAGAAAAATGTAGGGAAAAGGCAGAATAGACTGAGGAATCTGACAAAAACAGCTCCCTGTGCTTCATTGTGGCTCAGTAATTCTCTTGGCAGCCGCTCCCTCTGGCATTCATTTGAAGAGCATTAAGGGCATTCTGTCCTCCCACTCCTGTCCTTTCATAGCAACAGGTCTGAAGAGCAGTATTAAGCTTAATTAAATCCTCAAAATATGGAGACTTTCCATTTGATTAAGTTATCGTTTGGTAACACAATATGCCATGACAAGCATCTAAAATGTCCAAAGAAGACAATCTAATCTCATTCAAAGCAGCCAACTAGAGACAAAGCACTGCAGGGGACATCATAGAAGAGGACAGCATGACTGTGTGAACATCTGCGTGACTATGGCCTGGTCATCTGGACAAGCTTCAAAAACCTACCTGTGTGTGTGTGTGTGTGTGAGAGAGAGAGAGAATGTGTAAATGTTTGTCATTCCACACCCGCACAATTTCCACCAATAATCTGACCAGTCATCTATTCTCAGCGTCGCCTCTTTTCCCCCCCCATGCAGGCCTAAAACCTCAGGGACCCTAAAAGCCAACTTCATAAGAAGTCTACTGCTGAGCCTTCACACGGACTAGACTCCCTTAAGCTGAGATTGACGACTGTCTGATTCACGTTTATGTTGGCCAGGTTGTCCTGGGAACCTAGGCTGATTCCATTATGGGATGGATAAACACAATCAAAGAGTTTATCCACCTTCAATAGCTAGCAAAAAGACCCCAACAATGATGGATCTAATCTCCTGCACAATAATGGGTTGTGTGTGTGCAAGTTTAGGTGTATATCATTGCAACAGTGTGCATGTCTATGCCTGAGTGAGCATGCAAGACACAAGATTGAAAACTCTCAAAACAACAAGAAAGTGGCTGAATCTGCACTTTTTGAAAACGATAAAACACACCAGTAGTAAAACAAGGTGTCTTTGGACGGTGTGTGTGTTGTCCTGTGGGACCAGCATCTGAGATACTGGTACACAACTTTAAAGATATAGAACAAAGTGCAGCTACTGGCCAGTAGCTGTATTTGACAGGTTTATGGTGAAATTATATTGTATGTTAGAGATAAATCAAAGCTCAGCTTTTCCTTAGTCTTTTAATCACCATTTATTTGCCAATACAGTACTTCCTTTCTTTGTACAGGTTTTTGTACAATTCATATTTTTTTATCATTTATGGCATTACTTTATGTATATGCTGTTTGTAAGTTATTATTCTCACAAATACCATACATACTGTCAATTTATACAGCAGCAAATTGGTCAATGCAATCTTTAATTAAAAGTTAATAATCTAGTTAAATCCTAGGATTAAATGATAAAACTCAATGATTTAATTTAATTTGACATAAATAGGACTTTGTAGTAGTTGAGTGTTAACCATTACTGCAATTGTAGCAATATTACAAAGTTACAATACATGTACAACTCAAGTCCGTTGTTTTTCTGTAGTCACATTGCAGAAAACTCTTATTGTAAACAAGGAAGGAAACTACTATTTTCTTTATTCATAAATGAGTTACGTTATTGGCTGCATTAGAATATAAAACTGTCCAAATAAATAATAAACTAGCAATTCATATTCAGCCACATTTGAAAAGGTAAACAAATTTATTTTATTAGAAAAACAAAACAAGAACATATAAACTTAGTTGTAAAAATGTATTTAAAAAACTTAGTTACACAGTGTTTTGTCCAACACTAGCATCATTCAAACTATGACCTTCACTTTAAGTATGGTAATAATGAAAAGGCAGATTTAGATGCAACTTTAGTTTAAACATTTATTTATGTAATTTAACATAGTGCTGTAGGACCAGTGGATTTTTAAATAATAATAAAGCAATTCTTCCAAGTCAAAAAAAAAAAAATACCATTAGGTCTTAACATCAATCACATAATCAAATTATCATTTTGTTAAAGCTTATCTAATTGACCAGTGTCCTGTCCGAGGCAATGTTGTTCTCTACCGGAGAACTCAAGTTGAGCCATCAACATGTATGCAGTGCCAGTCATCAGATACCCAGCTGAGATAATACCCTGGCCAAAGGAAGAGACATAAGCCACTGACATCAAGACTCAAAAGCTCCTTACAGTGCACGGAGGGTTTCACCCCAAGTCCAGCACCCTGAGTCTATATTTTGAGAGAAAAGAGGGAGGCAGAAGACTAGTGAGCATCCAAGCCACTTTACAGGATGAAATAACTAAGATTCTGGAATACATAAGGAGGAAAGGCCCCAATGATGAACTGATGAGTTAATATCTCAGGAAGCAGCAGAAACCCAATGTGGAAGAGGTAGAACAAGATGAGCCATCATGGAAAGATAAGTCCCTGCACACCATGCACCACAAGAAGGTTGAGGAAGTGGCTGATATCAATAAATCCTACCAGTGGCTAGAGAGGGCCGGAGTGAAGGATGACACAGAGGCACTAATCATGGCAACACAAGAACAGGTCCTCAGCACAAGAGCAATGGAGGCCATGATCTACCATACCAGACAAGATCCAAAATGCAGGCTGTGCAAAGATGTCCATGAGAAAGTCCAACACACAATAGCAGAATATAAGATCCAGGCAGGCAAAGCATACATGGAACACCATAACCAAGTGGCTATAATAACATACAGTAACATTTGTGCAGAGTATGGACTGGAGGCCCACAGTCAAAGTGGGAGATGTCACCAAGGGTAGTGGAGAATGGAAGGGAAAAGATAATGTAATGCGGGGCTTCCAGATCCAGACCAACAAACACGTGAAGGCTAACCAACTGGACAATATGGTGATCGACAAGCAAGAGAAGGCAGTGGTGATAGATGTAGCAATCCCAAATGACTGTAACATCAAGAAGAAGGAGCACAAGAAACTCAAGAAATATCAAGGGCTGAAAGAGGAAAAACAGATGTGGAGAGTCAAAGCGTCAGTAGTTCCAGTGGTCGTTGAAGCACTTTGTGCTGTGACCCCCAACCTGGAAGTGGCTTCAACGGATCCTAGGAACAACCTCAGAAATACTGTATCTATCCAGAAGAGTGTAGTCCTATGAACAACTAAGATATTGTGCAGAACTCTCAAAATCCCAGGCCTCTGAGAACCCAAGTTTGAAGTGAAGTGGAACCACCCAAGTGACACATACTATGACAGCAGAATTGTACAAAATAAATAAATAAATAAATAAATAAATAAAGCAAACAGATAAATATATGCCATTTTTATGGTAACTACAAAAGTCACATGTGCCAGAAATATGGTTTTTCAAATATGTTTCCACCAGTACGTATCTACTTAGAAAAAAAATGTGGTTGTTGAAGAAATTGTGCTGATCACACCTGCTTAGAGATTTGGTACAAAAAGACAAACCGCATGAGAAACTCAACACTCCAATGATGCTATAAAGCAAACCTTTACTTCAAAAGATCATCACTTTGACAAAGACAAAGCAGATGTTTCTGAGCACTTTAGAGAGGTAGGCACTTTGCATTCACTTACACCACTAGCTACACAACCACACAATTGCAACATGATTATCAAACCTCAGTACTACTTGTTATATAGTTCTATAAATACTTAATTCACACAACTTTTCCAACACTGTAATAACCTACTTTTCAGTAGCTGTTTGCTGTTTTATTTTTTTATTACATTAGAAGCCTTTATGCCTCAAAACAGTTATATTTTAAATTGTGATAATGTGGTATACTATACAGCAAACATGCAGGTAAAAAGGGGAAAAATCATTTTGCCCTGCATTTCTTTATTAAACTTGTGCCTTCATTTTTTTTTTTTTTTTAACTTTCCTCCTGAATCTTTCTTTTTTCTCTGATTGCCACACATCTTCTTTCCATTCTTTGTTGTTGGTTTCTGTCTTCAGCCTTTTTCTCTCGTCTCCCTCTATGACCTTTCCAGTGTAAAATCCACGCTTCTCTGATTCTTAACTACAATTTTAATGGGAGCCAGTAAGAAAGGGAGAAAGACAGGACTGTTTACTGAAGGAAAATCCTCAGAGCTAGTGAGAAAAGATTAGAGAAGAGAGCAGGGGATAGCAGAGCAAAGCATTATGTGCATGTATGTGCGAGGAAGACTTAAGATTAGACATGCAGGCTGCATTTTAATAACCTACATACAGACATCTCTCTGAGTTTTATGACAGATGTCAGAAGAAAATGTTTTTACATGAGTAATTAAGGAGCTTCTGTCTCACTAAATGAAGATTAGAGTCCAACTGCAAACACTTGTCATGTTCAAAATTTACTTCAAAAAGAACAGGCATGTTTGACACGTCATACAAACAGAGTTACAATATACAGTAGTCACATAATTATTCCAGCAATGTGTGTCTTTGTGATCAATTTCTTTTCTGGAATACATCTGTAAAGATTTCCAATGTGTCTTAGTGTGGTTCATTGTCTAATGCAGACAAAACTGTCTTTCCTGCAACCAAATGGACTACAAAGTAGATCAAAATAATAAAAGACTTGAAGTTTATGGATTCTACAAACAAGAGTAATGGTGACCACTCGGTTTGGTGCAGCTGGGAGCAGAATGCCTAATGCAGCACTGCTGTGACAGATAAGCAACATTTAAATTTGCTGTTCTGTCTGTTCATTATGAGTAAGCAGTAAAAGCAGAAACACATGCAGATGACATTATAATCCTAACAAAAGCACCTTCTATTGCTTGACATTTGTCATATTTTACCATAATTTTTTTTTCTAGCAAGTTATTGGACTCGGGATGCTGCAATAAAGAGACCTACTGCTCCATGCTTCTCTCACACTTGATAAGATTTGTCTCTTTAACCAAAAAAAAAAAAAAAAAAAAAAAAAAAAAAAAAATTCTTTGATCAAAGAATACAATCAAATTATAAAACCTAAATATTATTTTAACAAATTGCCTTTGGAGGCATTTGTACAATTTTCAATATACAGTTTTTTTTAAATAAAAATGTGTGAATAAGTTACAATATAATGTGCATACATACTCAATAAACAAACAAAATAAAACAAAATAAATAAATGTGTATTGTTTCAACACAGGCTACAGTGACAGGAAGTGAAAGCTTTCTGTCCTCCTTCCATTAAGCTCAGTTCCGTCTACCGTACATTCATCACTTCTTCCTTTGTCCTTTTCTTTGCGCTACCCATAAGCACTTTGTCAATGTCCAAACCTCTGACCCTTTCCTTCCATTCTCATTTTTTTCACCCTGGCATGAACTTGTAGAAGATAAACACCAATATACATACCTACAAGTCTGTTTCCTGGAGTAATAGATGGCACACGTTTGTTGTATTGGTTCTAGGAACCTGTCTTAAGCTCAGAAGTGGCAGGGTCTTCTCTGTTGCAGGGCCAAGACTGTGGAATGACTTACCTCGACATGTCAGGCAGGCTCCCTCTCTCACTGTTTTTAAGTCTAGCTTAAAAACCCACTTTTATTCCGTGACTTTTGACATTGTAATTTGTTCTTAACCTGTCTGTATTCTACAATAATGGCCATTTAGTTATTATCTTCTTCCATTCGGAGCTATGCATTTTTATTTATTTATGTATTTATATATTTATTGCTGTGTGCTTTGCCTGTTTGTTTCTGCTGTACATCACTTTTTGTTGGCCTTGTTGCTGTTTTAAGTGCTCTATAAATAAAGTGGTATATGGTTAAAAAAGATTTTCTAGTATCCATATTTTTAAATAATTTTTACCTTAAGTTTAGTTAAGATAGTAAACTGACAACATATTTACCGTAAAATAGCATATTATCTGAGGTTTATTTTTTTTAAATAATGTTCCTGTTGTCTACAGAATAAAACATTTTCCTTTAAAAACTATGGGTCCCAAATTGGTCAAAATGCAGAGATAATCTATTTTTGTAATGAAATTCCCTGATGTTCAATATTTAAAAGAGCCTAGCTACAAACCAAGAATCACTTAGACAATTAGACAATGCTCAGAGTTTGGCTAAAAGTTTAATACAAATCAGTACCAAACTATGAACAGACTTGCAAAGAAACAACCAAACTTATAATTACAAAGAGGCAGAGAGCTATTTAGTAAATTAGGCAGGTAACAATGATAACTGGGTTTTCAAAAGTAACACAAGAAATTATAAACACAAGCTCAGCTCGGTCAAAAGTTGACATCAAAATACTTTCAAAAAGCAAATAGATGGCAGATTCTCAAAAAGCTTTTTATCTGTTATATTAGTTTTGGGCACGAATAATGTTAATTATGAAAGAATGTTCACAAAGAATTCAAATTAAACTGTTTTACTATCAAATGAATTGTGTGCGACAAAATGTTCTGATTTACTTATACAGACTCTACCTTTATTATATTTTAAAACAAAAACAGCTACAACAAATTTTAAAACTGGAATATTAACAAAAATCTTTTGCAACTACTTATGTAACATCAGTTGTGCAGTCTAAAAAATATTGGTGGCTGCAATCCTTTTCAAGTTTTATAGTATCTTATATTTATCTTTACATACGGTAATTTAAAATAAATTCTGTCAACTTTCTACTTGTTAGTAAGCAGTTGGGTAGTTTTCAATGATCAGACAAAGTCTCAATCGTATTTTATTGCAACATTTATTTTTTGGTTCTAGCAAATTTAATTACTAAAATGCAAAATGATGTAAGTTTAATAATAATAAGTTAACATTTTTTTTCAAGTTTACAGAGCAAACTAATTTAATGATGCAGAGTTGTTTTTGCACCAGTGCTGTGCAGATACTTTGCTGTTTGAAGCCCAGCATCACATGAACAGTCTGTCTGAGGTGCATCATCTATATGGTAGCTATTTTTTTTTATTGTTTTTATTTATTTCCCTCCCTAATGATTGTCATTGTCTGCCAAAAATAAATAAACAAATAAATAAGAATAGATTTACTGAGCTCTATTGCCATAATTCCAGCATTAAGTAGCTGACAAATTTCACTCGTGTAAAAATGACAATATATTAAAGGGGGAAAGGTGGCACAGAGGCTAGAGAAGGTGGGCCTGTGATCGGAAGATTGCCAGTTCAAACCCCGGTACAGATAACATCAAAATGCAGGTGGAAAAGGTGAAACACCCACACCTGCCTCCATCCCCCC
>JARVLU010000646.1:11273274-11289091 GCA_031762415.1 Simpsonichthys santanae | reverse complement strand
ATATGTGTGTGTGTGTTCATTTATTTGTTTATCTGTAAGCAACTGGCACAGTTTGACACGGAGTGATGAACTATGATCTATTCTTGTTCCCATTCTGACACCAACAAATCTGCTGTGAACATCTGGACGGTGCAACTTGTGCAGGGTGAACTGTCTACTTTTGATTTTGTTGCCTTTCTCTTTACTTGTGAGTGTTGTTCACAAGTTGTTGCCTTAATTTCCAAAGAACAAAACAGAACAACAAAAATAAATTGTAAAATATATGTATACTGTAGATGTGACTTTTATTGCATTCTAGAAAATATCCCAACTTTTCTGGAAGTGAGGTTTGTACATCTAAATTATGCATATAAAACAGGAATGCAAAAAGAATATAAAGTTCAGCACTTAACTCCATTTAATGGTTGAGAACACAACACAACACACAAAATCATTTGCAATCAAACATTAAGACCTTGGTGTTTTATCTCCCACGCACTGATACTGATTTCCTGTGCTGCACCCCCTAACTGCTTTTATCATTAAAGCTGTCATGAGTGGCATGGCTTGCTGCAGGAGGTGTAGTGATCCATCAGTGGAGTGCCAGAGCTTTGCCATTAGAAAACCATCTGCAAGCTACAGCACTCCATTGGCACAAGAAGTCTGGAGAACCCAGGTGGAAGGGAGGGAGGGTGAAAGAGAGCAGTGAGCCCTGTGTTCGAGGCAGTTTGCTTTGATTGATATGAACCATTACAGACAACATGGGAGAAGTAGGCAGGGAGCTAGTCACTGTTTTATTTTTGGTCATTTAGTCAGACAAAAGTGTGGCCATACCCATGTTAATAGGGCTGAGTGTCAGAAAGAGAAGAACTAAGCAAAGCATAAGAAGATAGGGAGCAACTGAAACAGGATGAAGAACAAAACTGTGGTAACAAGACATAACCATATGAAAGACACGTAAACACCATGTATTCTCTTTCAAGTTCATAAAATTGTTACTAGATATTACTTTCTTTACAAAAATATAAAAGCATATTTATTAAAATAAAAAAATAAAGTCAACAATCAAACTATCAAATTAATGTTTTGTAGCAGAAAACTGCAAAGAAAAGTGTTTTGTCTTTGGAAATGCAAATATCTTGAACTAATACTGCAATAATGGGATTCAATGGGATTTGCCTGCTTAAATAAAGGTTAAATAACGCCAAAATCCATGCTCAATAATCCAGGTATAAATCCAACAATAACAAAACTTTAAATGTTTTCTTTGGTGAAAACTATGGTTTATTTGAAAAAAGTCAATGGACAATTTTACAAATAAATATGTTCCAGCAGGATACTCTTCAGTAGCCTTCTTCTCACTTAAATTCAAACATTCAGCCATCTAAATATTATAAATGAAAACAATATGGTAGTGTTGCTAAAACAATATGTTGTGCAGCTCTTTTCTAAATAAAAATATTGTATGTCCTTACTCTTTGTAACTAAGGATTTGCCTTCAAGGATGATCACTGAATGAGACAAAGATAAAAAAGCAACACAACAACGGCGGACACAGTTCAAGCTGAAGGGGATACGAAACAGTTTTGAAAGTCCGGTTAATCTCAAAATGACTTAATGGATGGATGTGATTTTATTATCTAAAAATAGGCTAGAATTTTGCTCTGCATGTCTTCATTTATATTTTTTCTATTAATTTACTTGTGTTCTTGAACTATTGCACTGAAACCCAGATGGCCAGCAAGAAGCTATAGATCTCTTCGCTGACTATGTATGCAGGGTACTTGAACAGCCAAAACATCTATTAACATGCCATGTTACAGCAAATGCAAGTAACAAAGTGAAAACAAAAAATATGCTGTTTTCCTTCTTCTTATACATTAAGAATATGCAGCAGGATACAAAATGTATGGATGCCATTTTGAGTAGTGGAAAAACATCCCTGTTTAATGGGCTCTAAAAGGTAATGTATCACTGACTGCACAGCAATTCAATAAAACTGTTTTACTATTAGATTTCCTCTACTCCGCTGGGAATATAGCACTGCATAGAAAACTTCCAGACATTCAGAATGTTAAAACAAAGACAGACCTTCACAATTGCCAAATCTAAATGGGAAAAAAAGCAAAGTTGTGAAATCAATTCCAATTTTTTTGACTATATAAATAAACATTTTAAACACGATGTATCATTTTAAATCATCTTTATTTTACCGTACTAAACACTGAAAAAGCTAAAATCAATAGATAAGTCACTAAGAGGTCATACAATACAATTAGTCTGGCATTTTGCTGGTATTGAGTCATGTCTCTGGCATTACTGGTCTCAAGCAGCTTGACCAGTCCTTTCTGAAAGAGCTGTTTCACTGGTGGACTCATCTTGTTAAGGTAATGGGATATTACTGTATTTTTCGGACTATAAAGCACACTTAAAATCCTTTAATTTTCTCAAAAATCGACAGTGAGCCTTATAATCCGGTGCGCCTTAAGTATTGATTCTGGTTGTGCTTACTGACCTCGAACTGATTTTATGTGGTACATGGCACTCAAAAATCTGTCAAAATAAACTTGTTTCACTTTATGCGCCTTATAATCCAGTGTGCCTTATAGTCTGAAAAATACGGTACCTAAAACCTAAAAGCTAAATATTTTGTAATTTATAGCTTTTTTTTCCTGATTCTCTTGTTACATCTGTCACAAACTTGTTTAATGCTTTTGCCCAAACAAAAGATCTGTGCCATGACTAATTCACTTGTTTTGAATAATACTGACTTTAGAATGAAATAATTCAGATTTAAGTCATGAGACTAGTGCGTCAGCAGAGCTGCAATACTTTCATCTCTTTGGTGTTGCTGGTACCTTAATAAACTAAAACCACATTTGGAGTACACTTTAAAATCAAATTTTGGGTGCTGGCAATTCAATAAAATGTTTATTGCTGTACCTGAGAAGAGGCTGGAAAATCACAGTGATGTTCCTTGCTCCTGGCTTACAGACAAACTTCATTTCCCCTCCTTCAATCAGGTTGTCATCAGCGCCACCTAAAAAACAAGAAGCAGGATCCGACTTAAATATCAAAGCAGACATCCATTAAAAAGACAGTTGGTAGAATTTAAAACTGAAACCTCGATCTCATCTCAAAATATGCAGAGTTTTCATTCACAAAACAATTCTGTCATTCTCTGAGATGAAATATATGAAATAATGTCCACAAATGTGAAGAAGTGTGCTACCAAACCTCACCCGACACTCCTGCGCACACTGGGGAAGTTTAGTGCGTCTTTGTGTAATTTATTATGTCTGTATACTTTCATCAGAAATGCAAAGTAAATGCTGATAGCAAATGTATATTCCACAAATAAAACTTTTTCTAAATCTTCTGAAATTATTATTTTCACTTAAGATTTGCTGTCAATACTTAGTTTGTTTATATAATTATCTGAAGAACAGTCTTTGCTTTGTGCTCATTTAGTTATGGATAATTATGAGTGGAATTTATTTTTGTGATAACCAATCAATATTTTTCATTAGTCTTACATTATTGAATTAAAGTTTTCTAAAATACTTAATCATTGCAGGAGTAGGCTGCAACCCTAACAGACACATCCCTCAATTAACATGGCTCTCCATCTCAACTCTAATTGCATTGCACATGCTCACTCCCATTTATGCCCCTGCGTCACCGAGTGGGTGAACTCCACAGCCAACAGGGTTAATCAGAAAATCATTGCCATGTAACATCCTTGGAGGTGTGTGAGACTGCTGCAGACAGGGGAAAAGGTGAGATCACAGGGGAGAGAAGGAACACCAAAGCTCATTACCTCCACTCATCCAGAAGTAATCGATAGAATTGATAGAGAAGAAACTGCCACTTGTTGTCGATGTGGCAAAAGCAGCGAGAAAAGGATTGTCCGTGTGTATGCACTGTTGTGCAAATGTTTTGAAAGAATATTACGCATGAATGCAGGTGCGCATGTTTTCATAAAGGTACACTGGGTGTTAGAAAGCAACTAGCGAATGGCTGTTGTTGAGAACATCAGCAGTGGAACTAGAAAAGAGCAGCACGACTGTCTTTAAGAAGTAGATGAACTGTTGTTTTATTAATCTTTTCATTTGTATTTGTAAAATTTGGAGCAGGAAATTATTTTGAAACTAATTTTCTAGTCAAACCAAGTAAGTCTGAAGCGTTAACATTCATTTTGCATAAGCTAATCTTTCTTTTAATACAGTATTTAACAATTCTGTATGAATAATAACAATGACAAACAGGCTGCATTTTCTTTTAACAGTCTGGTAGTTGCAAATAAAAGATATTTAGTGTTTAATATAAAGAATGAATAAAGTTTTTTTTTTTTTAAAGGACACCAGAAATCAAACAAAAAGGTGATCCAGTGGTTTGTAAAAGACTAAAGGTTTGTGTGCATGTGTGTCCTGAAATGGTTTTCAGTTCAGCCCAAAGCCTCACTATGCTGTTTCCTGATGTGTCATTTCCAAGATGAATGCAACCTTACAAAGCTCATGTGCTTCAATTCAAAGAGTCTGTGCAGCAGTGCGAAGGCCTGTTCAGCCTTACCTGTGCAGCCTGCCTAGCCTTGCATTCAAATGCATATCAGCCCCATTGTTCCCTCTGCTGGGCTTCTTAATGCATTTCTAATGGAACAAGTTTCATTTGACACATGTGGGAGACAACACTGTATTTCATTAAAATGACAAGAGAAGCTTTCATTCCATCCCATACTTTTCAATCAAGGGGTTTTGATTCTGATCTGTTGCCGTGAAATTTCCCTTGCACGGTAAACCTACTTTTGTGTTGCTAAGAGAGCACAAAGATGAGGTCCAACTCACTCAAACTTTGTCTTTCTCCATCACACCATCTTCATCCTTCTTTTGGTGCCAATTCAATTAAGACTCAATTACAGTCTCCTAAACAAAGCTGCCGCCAATGCACTTTCATGCTCATCCTCCCAGCTTCATCACATCATCCACTTTTTTATTTTCTGACTCACAGATTATCAGTGTGAAAAGAGCTGGCAAAACTTTTTTTTCCATTTCCAACTTGTAAATACTCAAGTTTCCATGAATAACATCAACACGTCACACACTCTGGAAAAGTTGGCGTTACTTGTTTGCTCCAAGAGCCACTTCCCAACTGGAAACTACACACAAAACACACATCAAACAGACAACCGTGTATGCATTCCCAATGACAGCGACCAATTTAATTTCATGCTCTAAACATCTGCATCCGTGTCAGACAAAGGAGCGAAGCAAAGACCTCGCTGATCCACTGGGTCTGGGACCGGCTGCCAACAGGGCATGGCACTGATGAATAATAATTAGGAATGCATTAATATGCATGAAATTTTCAGAGTTTTCTAGATGTGACAGTGTAGTTCAGGCTTTGGGTCAAAATGTCACCATACTGCAGACAGTCTTGTCAGTATAGTCTGGTAAAGTTGGATTCTGTTAACAAAAGCTTGTGTGATTGAATTTGTGTGCTTGAGCAGTGTTGCTCAGATGAGTGTTTATGTCCATTTGTGTCTCTTGGGATGTAGATTGATCAAGGATTAGAGGATGTGGAAGAGGCATGGTGCTCAGTGGGATGGACACTGAAATCCAGGCACTAATTCTAATATAGCCAAACCTGACCAAAATCCCTCTTAAGGGTTGTGGCTCTGTTTGCAAGACCAGTGCATCTTAGCATAAATATGACATAAATATCCATGTATTACATGTGGCACGCAAAACATGCATATACCTATAGGATGTAGGGTTGCAAAAAGTAAAACATAAAAAAAAAGACTATAAAAACTACACATATGCCACAGGCTAAAACCCACTCCCATACACAGTGACACCCACTGACACCCCTATGGTGTCTACCCATGTACTCTCCAGCCCACATCTAATCAAGTCGGGCAGTGACTTAGTGAAATTGCATTAGCTACACTTTCCTGGGTTTGATGAGAAACAGTCTGATCCTGTGATGAATTCCGGCCATCCGCATTTTCTTGACGAAGAAAGAATGAACTTTAATGCCTTCTTTAACACATTTCTCTGTCTCCTGAGACCAGTGTGTGTCTGTCTGCATTTGCAGGTTTGTGAAAAAGAGTGAAATGAGGAAAATCAGACAACCAAGAAAAATAATTGATTGTAGTCCCTACCTTAAAGGAAGTTTGATTTGTGTCCACAAATTTAAATAAATAGGAGGAAAACCTACTGAAAAATATTATTTACAGCAGATAGTTCTCATTTATACCTGTATAGCTTATGTGTAGGCTGATTACATTTTTGTAAAATATATGAATTTCACTGCATTCTGAAATAAATACAGTAGTCCCTCACTACTTTGCGGTTCGTTTATCGCAGCCTCGCTCTATCACGGTTTTTCAAAATAAGATTGGACATGACACACAACTGGCTGATTGATGGATGAGCCACACATCGGCATGGGGTTTTTGTTAAAAATAAATTATTTTCAATTACTTAGCACCTGCTGCACATTTGTGCCGGCAAGAGCTGCAGAAAAAGCTTCCTCCTGCAGCTTTGTGCAGCCCTTTACTGCAGGATAAACATCCTGCTGCAGATGAACAGCTGATCCGCTGTCTAGCATGGAGAGCGGAGAAGTGGGCGAGGCCAAGAACGCTTGCAGGTGGCAAAGAGCAGAGGAAGCAGGGAGCTGAAATCATGACATTCTGTGCTCTTAGAGCATTTGGAGTTTAGAAACATTATTAAGAATATTGCAAGAGTGTGGGAAGGGTTTGAAATGCCTTTGTATGTATGTATATATTTATATAAGTGTATACAGTATATTAAAATAAACTACTATTACTTGTACTACTATTCATACTTTGCAGTTTTTCACTTATTGCGGGTCTTCAGGGTACGGATCCCCCGCGATAAACAAGGGACTACTGTATATATAACAAACATTTACTATAACTTACTTAAAGCAAATGTAATGTAAAGTTTTTATACCTAAAAATTATGGGCTTCTCATTTTTAATCAAAGGCTGAATACAATTTCGTCATATTGTTAAAGACAGTTTATTTTTTTATGTTTACATACGTAATAAAATATGCAATCAAGCATAAATTTAACAAGTTATTGTTTACATACATATATTTTCTGATGTTTCGGGTAGAAAAGTTTCAAAGATTGGTTTCCATCAAGTTTTATTGAAAAAAGCTTTTGTTAATTGAATTTCATTTCAAGCACTGACAGGGCTTTCTGCTTTAAATGCGCTCTTAGGCTTTAAAAAAATTGAGAAAGTAACCCAGGTACTTTCCACTTTAATTGCTTACTATAAAAACAAAGATGTTTCAATAACAGATTAAACATTTAAAACCCTATTATAAATTTATATTTATTGCTCGGCACTTAAATCAGACCAAGATATAGGTTTTATTTACTATTTAGTAGAAAAGAAACATTCCAGGAATTTCAAATTTGGAAAGTTTCTATGGGAATTAATGGAGATTGATGGAAAAAGTAACAAGAATTTATGTGACTAAATTAGAATAAGTCCATTATTTAAAATATTTAAGGTCGACAACTAACATGAATTTGATGAAAACGACCATATTTAATGTAAGTGCACTTGAGTATATTGATGCCATTTCTCAGTGACATGTACCACAACATGTCTAGGAAGCAATACAACATAAGGGATCTCTAGAAGAGCCAGATCAATATTTTGGTTCTCTCTGTAGTAAAAATACAACTGTTTACAAGCAGCTTCTATGCATTTGATAACTTTGATAACTTTGATAGCTTGAATAAGTCTTGACTGTACTTTTTTCTAGCTTTGCATTCACAAGTTTATCTTTCACAAAGTACCAATAAACAAACATGTAAAATGCCCAATGTCTTTGTGAGAAAAACCATCAAAGGTTACGAGCCTATGATACTTGAAAGTTGAAGTTCCTTCTCTTTTAACTGGGTACCCCATTTTTTGTTTTTATAAAATATTTTATTTGCAGTGAACATCCAATAATATAAGTTAAGAAATAGTTTATTAAAACTATGTATTAAATAGTAAATACCCCATGCTTAATGTCATCTGATCAACAATGCAGATAAAGTATGCCTGAAAAATAAGTTAGAATATGCTAGTCCAGAATATATGAAACATGTAACACATTTCTTAAGTTGTTGTTTTTTCCAGCTTCTCCCTTCTGCAGGGGTAGACAAAAAATGCAAACTCACATGAAAGATGGGGCAGCTGTTTTATATCGGATGCTCTGGCTCGAACCCACAGCAAAGATTGCAACCCTTAACCACTGAGCTACTGCAACCCCTAATGCATTTCTTAAGCATTTTCTGAAAAATATTTATTCTACAAAGACTGCTTTCTTTTTCTGCATTTTAACACAAACACTGTTTCAGTTTAAAGAAGAATACATATTACACAATTAATATTAATTCTGCTGCTGCAGAGAACTGTTGTTATACAAACACTGACAGATGTGAATTCATAAAAAATCTAGACCCATGAGACACATTGTGTGCCACAATGGCACTTTTAATTATTAATATAACTCAATTTACACCTGACTTTATTTATACTATAATTTATTTATGCAATTTATTCTCAGATGTGGGGCTGGATTTGATCTTGTGGTTGATGGAGCAGCAGATACCATTCCATCAAATTAATTTTAATAATAGAAGGCTCTCATTATGACCCAATCAAACATGAAGATGGTTTGAGTGGAATAGGATGCCTGGAATTGAGCAAAGATTCATGAATTATTGACACAGGAACCCATCTTATTAGTTCAGCAGGTTTCAGTTGTGTGAGTATGCAGTGACTGACAGTGAGCATGCACGCACATTTCAATGCATCTGATTTGTACATGGAAAATATGACCTGAATTGATCACAACCAAACTCATTTTCATAGCATAGCAGCCACAGACAAATGAGACCATTGAGGGCGAAAATTGGATTATCCAACATATTTCTGAGTATTTTCACCATTTAGTTTGAAATGTGCAGTGCTTGCCAACAGCAGATTAGGGACCTCAGTCCAAAAAAAAGAAAAAGTACAGCCTATGCTTGCGCATTTGCTAATAGTTTCTGTAAATATAGAAAAGTGAAATGTTGCAGAATCCTACATTTAATTGCTGGATACATATTTGTGGTTTCACATGTGTTCTACTTTGTTTGCATGAAGGACAAGGTTAAGATCCTGTTAAATTTCTTTGTCGGTCTTCTGTCTGTCTCATAAAGTGAGAAAAGTGACCAAAAGGGTCATCGATTCTGTTGAGTTGTCCTCTTTTGCCTGTTTTAACTGATCACAACATGTGCATGGCTGTAGAGGTGCTACTCCTGCAACCTTCCAATTTCAATTATTTGTATTAGGTCATACTTTAGTAATGATATTTGGTCCCTTCTTACATTAAAAAAATGTATAGTAATTTACTCATATACTGTATATTACTCTGTTACTTTGTTGGAAAGCATAAACTTCCTTTTTTATGTATTGTTGCTTCTGCAAACCATTATAATAGTACAGTATTTTTTGCTGTATATGTTGCAATTTATGCATAAATTTGCAAGTTCTGCGATTTATACATCGAAGCAACTAATATGTTTTCCCCCCATATTTATAACCCAATTTTGGCTGAGATCTAATGATTTAATTCATTCTGACATGGAAAATATTGAACACCACCATTTTCAGCCACTAGAGGACCCTCGACTAATATGGCAAGCCAAGTGTCTAAAGTGGCTATTAATGAGACACTTGGCTTGCCATACAAGCCACCTTCGTCTCGCTCCGGAACTCGTGGAGCAAACATTAAATCAGCTGCATTTTGCCATGCTGCTCAGGCAAAATGCAGCTGATCTGACCATTAAATTGCATTTATTAAGGAAAAGTTCAACTGAGAGTCACCTTTGCTATAATGTCGAACAAACAAATAATTGTTTTAAGTGTTAATCTTATTAAATTCTTGTTAAAGTCCTCCCAAACACACTTCTGCGGCTGCCATTTGGCAGCTAATCAATTTTGGACACAACACCGGCCCACGTTTTCGGGTTGTCAGCAGTGACGCGTCAGTGTTGACGCATAATAGATGCAACTTATATGGCAAAGTGACTTATTTATGTTTTTATTCACTTTATTAGACATGGACTGATGCAACTTATATGGCGGTACATGTACAGCAGCAAGTACAATAATTTATTAATTTTAAGAATTTTGATCTGGATTTTTGTAGCTGAAATTCAAACATCCAATTATTTCTGAGCCAATTTAAACTTTGGTGAACCTACAGATAAGATTTCATATCACTGACAAATGTTAAAAGCAATAGTGTTGGCTGTAGTGAATAGTTTTAAATGAAAAAAGCTTCCACATTAGAGAAGTCACTACACTACATCAATGAATTTAAAAGGGAGTGGGTAAATTGACTACATTTATATGGAGCTTTTATCCAAAGTGCTTCAGTAACATAAATGCAGTTCTTTATTATATAGTTCAATATCACAACTTTGCTGTGCAACCTTGCAATCTCAAACAGAATGCAACCATCTTTGTTTTTAAACATATGAGCAAGGAAAAGGGCTATGTTTGTTAAGTATAATGGACAAAAGCAAGCAGGTTGCAAGGACTTTTCAACTGTAACTGTGATTTGTTGAAGACATGGGAGAAATAAAAGTTCAGAAAACCAAGTGCCATCACGCTTGATCAGACCCAGCAGGAGATATGGTAGCACACCACACAGCACTACTTTACAATATAAACCTGCTGGACACTGAAGATGTCAGAGATGTGTGTAAGTGTGTGTTTGCCTGTCAAGACTACAACTGTTGTTAGTGTTTATGTCAAAGCCTTTACAGCATTAAGTTGCACATGTCCTGCCATTTTTGTCTCTCCCTCACTCTATATACCCATTCATTTTCTTTTTTTTTTTTTCCAATCAAAAGTGTGAGATTAAAAGTAAACACAGAGGTGACAGTCAGAGCTACCGATAATGATAGGTCCAGTTGTGATTAAAATAAGCCCCAGGATAGGAAAATTAATCATGCCCCTTCACTCTTGATTAAATGTCTGAACTGTGTAAACTATTATAATCTCCTTCTGTTTTCTGTGTGTTGTCCTTTACATCGTTGTCATTTCTGCATCAAGAATCCATTTTCTTAATACATGTTTTCTCTAATATGCACGTATGTCCAACTTTGTCCTTAATAATGGCTGGACTAACCAGGGATTTAGGTGTAACACAACTTGCTTTCTTCTACTGTCAATCCTAATCAATTTACAGAAACATTATTGTCTATAAAATGCAAAAAGGCTAATACTTCCAGTTATAACATAAACTGCCTGGCCCAAAAAAAAAGTTGCCACCAAAAAAAAGGTCACACACTAGTGCTTGATGCACGCTAATGACTTGATTCTTCTCAAACAGACTGACATCTTTTCCACGACCACGCGATGTGTCTTTTGACATGGTTGTTTAATAAATGAGAAACAACTCATTGCACCAGTTGGGGTTAAATAACTTTTTGCCACTGAAAGATAATTGCCCATGCAGTAATTATCCAATAGGAGGCTCGTACCTATTTGCTTAGTTAAATCCAGGCGGCAACCTTTTTTTTTTTTTTTTTTTTTTGGCCAGGTAGTGTACATAGCAAGGTAAGTTGTCTTTGAAGAGTACACATTGAAAAATACAATGCAACAAAATGTAGATATTCAAAGATGAATATGAGCAAAATGTTAATGTGTATGTTTATGATGTACATGTCATAATTGGGTACATTCAGCACAAACGGGCTTTTCAAATATTCTAGTCTTACATTTACTTTCACATATATGGGAAACGTTAAGAAAATATAAATTTAATGAGTATGTTGTCATTTAAATGGTCCATTCTATCTGCATGACAACTATTACCATCTTTTTTCATAGCTTTCAAGAAATGTATTAAACAACGCTCATATTTAAATGACAGTCTCAACAAAACTCAACTGACTTTGTAAACAGTTCAAAAATGATATGATCTTGTTCCTTTATAAACCGTTGAAAATGAAACAAAGCAATTAAAAAAAATAAAATAAAATAAGTCCTAGAAAGTTATAAGTACAGAAATAAAAATGCAATTAAAACACAGAAAAAAATGGTTCATGTATTTGGATGTTTGTAGCTTGGCTGCAGCCTCTTAGTAAAACATAGCACTTCATTCCTTAAAATGATATGGTGTTTTGTCAGCACCTCATGTTTGCCCATTAAATTTCTTTAATATTTTACACTAACCCATGACAATCAAAAAATAAATGGTTTAACCCTACACTGAACTATAAATATTACTGTCAAAAATCCCTTAAGTAGCATAGCATGAGAACCATGGGGAAAACAACTTTAACCAGTCAGTGATCAATAAAAAAAAGCATTAAGAAGATCTACTGCAATAGGGTTTTAATGTCACTAAGTGCTGTTCTAGAGCATGGGATGAGATCTCATTAAATATGCACAAATAAACAAATTGTGAATGCATAGCTCAGCATTTTACTTGAGAACATGCTTAGAAGGGCTGGGAACACAAGCACTGACCTTCCAGTCTAAGAATGACCACTTTATCTGCTTATCAACGGCAGCAATAGTTAAAAAAAAAATTAGTTTATTTAAATTGAACACCCAAAATGATTTCTTTTATCTTGATTTGCACTTCAGTATCACAACAACAAGCTCAGTGAAGTACAGTATACAGCAAAAATCCAATATTATTGTTATAAAACACAGCTCATTTTCCACACAGTTTCCATGCTTCACTCTAATTCAGCAACAGAATGACTGTAATTCAATAACTGGCCCCACAACAGATGATAATCTAACGCCAAAGTTAATGTGTCTATATTAATGTGTTTTTATGTGCTAGCAGAGAAGCTTAGGGGGATCACAGCTCAAACATTGTTTTAAGCATTATCATATTATGTCTATTTACAGTCAAATTGAACATGATAAGCCCAAACACATGAAACATAACCACTAAATAATGGGACATATCGTAATGTGTTTGTGTGACTTTTTCCACAATGTGCCAATCTGTTCTGAACGTATGTACTTTCCTCAGTAATAGTCTCCAAAAAGAGAGATACATTTTATTTTATGGATAAACCTAGTTATGTTGCTGCATGAATAAACATTCCAGTAATGGCGTAAAGAGATTTTGGCATATATGGCATATAGAACATTACATTCAAGTGACAGTCATGTCAAAGCCTTAGTTGACAGGCATATTTGATTTGAAGGGACAGCATGATACTTTCTGTAATGTTGAACTGAGAAAAAAAGTATGTTTAAAGAGTAGTTTCCAGGATCCAAATGGATAAAAACACATAATGATAGCTTGATTATATTCTGGAAAAGAAGAAAACTATTACATTTTTGTTCCATCATTTTGTATTCTTTCCTTGGGCAAAAGGAAGTCAATTAGAAAAATACCAAGAATATCCATGACTGCTTATTTCCCCTTGGCTTGAGGTATTGTTTTAGAAGAATCTCAAAGCTCTACCCTACTTAAATTGTAAATATATTATATTACCTCTTTATTATAATTGTATACCTATCAAATCATCTGTTGCACCTTAATGATGAAAAATTTTCATAGAATTTGGAAACGAGCAATTAGGTTTCTTGCAAAAGGATAATGATGTTCATTGCACAACTCACAGTGCTGTTTCTAATTTTGAAATAAAGTAGCCCGAGGACTGAGTCAAATTATAAAGCAGTTAAAAGAAAAATCCAACTCCACATCCAATTTAAAGTGTTTGCCTAAATTGAAAAATTAAGCAAAACGCTACTGTTTTTGCAAGCTATGTATTAATTTCCCTCCTCTGAAATAAAAATAATACATCAAATACCTTTGCAGATATTAATCCATGTTTGGTCAAATTAGGCACAAATGTTGCTTCATTTGAGTAAATGAAAAGTTGCACATTTCAAAAGTAAAAAAAAAAAACAAAAACAAAAAAAAACATTGCTTTTAAACATTAAACTACAACAGATTGTAGAAGATAAAAGCAACAAACGTTGAGAGCATCAATCAACCTAAGCAGATTTTTTTTTTACATTTCAACTTAGTAATCCTGTAATAAAAATTGACTTTTTTTGCCAACAAAGTCCAATTCTATCTAAAGTTGCATTTATGACTGTGATTAATTATAATTACAATGTCACTGTGGGTCGAGTATTGATCACTCCGCCAGATGAAGGAATGATTATTCTTGAAAGCTGCCAACAGAGGTAAAAAAAAATTACATCAGGAAAAGCAATACTTAAAAATGCGGTCCAGTGACTATACAACTACAGTACACCAGAAGTTTACATACACTATTTAAAAAAGCATATATATTTTTTCCACACTGTCTGACGTGAAATCAGAATAAACTTTTCCCGTTTTAGGTCAAGTAGGATTACCAACATTTTTTGTATTTGCAAAATGCCAGAATAATAAGTGAGAATTTTTTTATTCAATTTTTATTACTTTCTTCAAGTCAAAAAATTAAATACACTAAGATAACTATGCTTTTAAACAAATTGGGACATTTGATGTCATGTCTTGGGAAGCTTCTGATAGGTTTACTGATAACATTAAAGACACACCTGTGTATGTAAGGAAACACACTGCTTCCTTGTGTGACATTATGGGAAAGTCAAAAGAAATAAAGTGACATATCAGGAAGACAACTGTGGACTTGCACAAGTCTACGTCATCCTTGAGTGTAATTTTCAGATGCCTGAAGGCACCTTGTTCATCTGTACAAAGAGTACCTGTATATGCAAGACCAAACAAGATGGGAATGTCCAGCCATCATAACGCTCAGGAAGGAGACGTTTTCTGTGTCCCAGAGATGAATGTGCTTTGGTCCAAAATGTGCATATTAACCTAACACTCCTTTGTAAAGGCACCATCATCCTTCCAAGGGGCCATAGTGGCTTTCTGAAAACTCACCTGTCTGGCTATACAGGTGCATCCAAACAATTTGAATATCATGCAAAAGCTCAATTTTCTTGTAAGCCATAATCATCAAAATTACAAGAAATAAAGGCTTACAATATTCAAGAATTCAAGGATTTTTTTTAATTGTCATATCAATATGTCACTGTATGTGTATGAATATATTTAATATAGAGTTTCACTTTCTGAAATGACTGACAAAAATTATTATCTGATCTGACTTGAAAGATCCAGGAAGAAAGTAGGCTCAACTCACTTAATCATCTTTATTAATTATTCTCAAAGATGGTTCTGCAGCAGTAGCAGCAGCATCAGTCAGAATTAGTAGAATCAATAGGTTGAAAACCTTGGAAAAAATAAAGATTAACAGTTTAGTTTAAAATGTTTTTCAATTACTTAAACCATATACTGTAAATTCATAAATGTTTTAAATGGTGTGAATATACAGTATATTCTGACAAACAAGGAAGTAACCATTTTAAAGCATTTAACCATTTACTATATTT
Source organism: Simpsonichthys santanae (assembly GCA_031762415.1). Classification (NCBI taxonomy): domain Eukaryota; kingdom Metazoa; phylum Chordata; class Actinopteri; order Cyprinodontiformes; family Rivulidae; genus Simpsonichthys; species Simpsonichthys santanae. Next base: position 11,273,640 of record JARVLU010000646.1, on the reverse strand, counting down.
ACTAATTTCAAACATTTCTTGATAATTCTTCTAAATTTTCCAATAAATGTTACTGTAATCTTTTTTCATTTCTTATTTTAATTGTATCACCTAATTACATCAAATAAATAATTACAAACAATTATTTTTAGCCAACAAAAGATGCCTTTTCCTCAAAACCAATCACTAGGATTTGTATGCAAGTAATTTAAGGATTAGAGAAATCAAAGTAATATATGACTTGCATGATTCATTTCTAAGATTACAAAATAATAATTACTTTCATCAAATTCGTAATATAGAAAGACTAAATGTATAATCTAGACTAAATGTATGATCTAACTTAAAGAGTCTCAAAACAGCATTAGGACAACTCAACTCAAAACC
>JARVLU010000646.1:11262962-11273174 GCA_031762415.1 Simpsonichthys santanae | reverse complement strand
AATAAATGTTACTGTAATATTTTCTTTTCATTTCTTATTTTAATTGTATCTACCTAATTAGATCAAATAAATAATTACAATTATTTTTAGCCAACAAAAGATGCCTTTTCCTCAAAATTAATCACTAGGATTTGTGTGCAAGTAATTTAAGGATCAGGGAAATTAAAGTAATATTTGACTTGCATGATTCGTTTCTAAGATTACAGAATAATAATTACTTTCATCAAATTCATAATATAGAAAGACTAAATGTATGATCTAACTTAAAGAGTCTCAAAATAACATTAGGTCAACTCAACTCAACTCTCACAGAGACTTACAATGGAACTAAAACACAGAGGGCCTATGTGCAAAAAAACAAAACAAAAAATAAATAAATAAATAAATAAATAAATAAATAAAACTCTGATTGCCCTAACATCATCTCAAACTACTGTGTTGTTTACCACAAGTTTGTTTCTAGACTCAAAAACTGTTTGACAGGTTTATTGAGGCTGCTACTCTCATGTGTCTACTCTCCTTCATGCACTGACTGTCACAAAGGACCACGCACCTGCATTAAGAAACTAATCAGAATCGCAGAAGCTACAGCATAGTTTAGGCTAGAGCGCCCCCTCTGTCTGAATTATGTAATCTAACAGAAACTAAAGTTCGAAAGAAAAATGAGTTAAAATGAGGTGCAATTAAAAAGTCAAAACTGTCATTTGACACAATTATTTAACTTTGTCAGAATATTCTGATTTGTTTTTTAGATGCACCTGTATCACTTTCCACACCCAGCAATCACAATGACAAACAGTACATCACACATCACTTGGCTGAAACATCTTGTTTGTTACTACACCTTATAAACGAACACATACACACTTATGCGAGCTTATGCCTTTCAACATCTGCTGCCCCCCACCCTAATATCCCACACCACCATCACCTACACACCAGCACCTCCCACAAGACATTTTTCCATTTGCACCTTTTGTTCCCACTCCCCTTGATTGGGCTGTACAAATCAGCTTGACAAGAAACACCACTTCTGGTCACCCCACTTTCCTCCACCTGCTCCTAGCTGTGTTCCTGCCTCTGTCATGGGAACACCGTTATACATAAACAAGAAGTCTCCAACCCAGACAAGCTATCTGTTTGTTCGCCATAGAGCAAAAATTATGGAATGAGTAAAAGAAGATTGCTTTCATAAAAATATCCAGCCAGACTGATTTTTCTTATTTTCTAGACACTGTGGACAAGTCAATTTGAATATTGACATCAAAACAGAAAATGTGAAAAACAGATTTTATTTTTTTTTAAACAAACAGATTACTACAACAGCTTAGGAAAAAAGTGAGAAGGGAGGGCACTGAAACTAAAAACACAAAACTGTACCGTCAAAAACCTGGTAATTTTAAAACGTGTATGTTGTTTAAGTGAAAATCCGAGGCAAACATGAGGTGACAAGAAGAATGTGTGCTTTCAAATGGGTTACTTCAAACATGCTCCAGAGTAAGGCAAAGACATGCTAAACACAATAAAATGATCAGGACACAAAAGAAAATAAACAATAAAATGTGTATTTAAAAAAACTGCTGTATGGTGCATTGCGACACTGCAGTAGTTATTAGGATATATTTGCACTTCACTTCCCAGATGACCACTGCGGTACTCTGATGTCTCGACACAACATAGTGGCAATAAAAATGACAGGCCAAGGATCTTAAAGTGTAACAGCTGGACGACATGCAGAGGAACATGAGGAATGGTAACACGTCTCTAAAAGATTTTTTTTTTTTCCATCATTTATTCATGAAGAAAAAGATTGAAACTGGGTGCAACTCTTTGATTCTGAAGTAGTGTTCTGCATAAGATATGTGAACACCCCAACACAATACCCGCATACACACAGTCATTTACACAAACAGCTGAGGATCTGGCATGTGCGTAAAAGCAAGGCTCGCATTCTTTAAGCTCAATGCATATATTCAAATCACAAATTCCAGATGTGGCCACATATGGAGCTGTAAATGAAGTCTTTAGATGAAGCATTGGACTAATTGAAGCATACACAATGAGAAGGAAAGCAATTAAGGCCCTCCTGTGTGTTTGTATGTGGGGCATGTGAATATGTGCCTGAAAAGCTTTAATAATGATATATGGTAGGCCCATAAAACACTCAGGAGACATGAATTACAGATATTACAGATTAATTTCAACCCATTAGCGATCTGAAACGGTAGATGGGCTACAAAAACATTACATGTGATTACATAAAAACAGCTGCTCTGTGGTTTAGTAACATAGGGTCTGGGAACTTTGGTAAAGATAGATGGAATACTGCAACTGCTCAAAGAGGAGCATTTTTCATTAATAAGAATAGGTTTTAAGTAAGTTCAACATATTAGCATGCATTATGCCGAGCCTCTGTCTGATTCAAGAAGGCCACATAAGATCTGCTCACTGGGCTGTTGGAGTTGGAGTTGATGACTCAAACAACTCACTTTTTTATGAGAAAAGTAAGAAAGTTTTTCATTGCTGCCTCAAGGAATTCTGAAAGTTAGTGACCAACCAACAAGTGAGATGTGTGGCAGCCCAGATGTGAAAATCACAACTTATTCTTGTGTACATATCTTGAAAAACTGTTTCCTAAGCTGTCATTAATCATTGCCCCCCTCAGTTTGCTTTGTACATTATAATTTAATCTACTGGAACACACTTTTGAAATGAAGATATTTGGACCGGCTTGTTTACAACTAGTTAGCATTAGGCCTGTCACAATTACAAATTTTGCCGGTCCATTAATTGTCCCAGAAATTATTGTGATAAATGATAATATTGTCAAGGATGTGAACATCTTCATCCCTGAAAGAGTGACTGCTGGCCTGAAGATGAGTGTAGACCGCAGAGTCCTGGCTTGATGCAACAGTTGACTCACTATGAGAAGGTACTATTTATAAGACTAAGCTGAATACAGCTCCTCAGACTGAAGAAGTCTTTTGGAGGAAAGACGAAACGTTTCTACAATTTTTTTGTTTTGTTTTGTTTTTTTTGAATGTCCCGAGGACCAGACTTAACTTTTGTAGATTTTTCTACCTGGATTATTGAGCATGCATCAGGATGTTTCAACCGTGAATTTTGGAGCTTTGACAAGACAGAGGCTTTTTCCCTGAAGTCGGCCTGTTAACTTAGCTTGTAGCTTAGCTTCTCAGCTTAGCTGCTTTTAACAATTAAAAAAAAAGCTATTTTGGTCAGTTAAAACAGATTTTAAAGAAAAGAGAAAAAAGAGAAAGGGAGGAGTCAGTGAAGAACACCGGAGTTGAGCCTTTTTTCATCCAGTGTCTTCAATTGAAAGAGAGAGAGACACGAAGAAACAATAAAGCCAATAAATGAAAATGAAAATGAGGTCGATAATTTTCATTTATCATGTGATTAATTGATTTATTGTTGATTGTGACAGGACCAGTTATCATTGATGTAGTTTTAGACCTGGACAAATTACAACGCTTAATACAGGTTTAAGATGCACAGAACCAAACAGAGAAGAGTCCATGATGGATTTGAGACACCCACAATGACTAAGTTTTTAAAAATGTTCAAAGTTCAAGCATTTGCAACTCAAGCAAGAAAACTGATAACCCCACAAACGTTGCAAGACATTCTGGAGACTTACCTGTGAAGTCTGTTAGCCAAGTGATCACCAGCAGAAATACTTCAATGGGATATTACTTCAAAAGACATATTGCTCTGCCTCAGAACTCATTTTACTACCTTTGAGCAAGCAACTAAAGTTTTAAAACATCTGTTGCTTCTGAAGTATGTACATCAAGCAGATGATAGTTAAACTAACTAGTCATTACAAACCACTTTAATATTAATGTACAGTCATTCTTGGTAGTATGGAGATATGTAATTGCATTTGTAATCATAATTAAATTTGGTAGCAACAATAAAGATAATTCTTAATGACTCTGAAATTCCATAATAAGACATTTTCATCAAGTACAAAAGCAAGTTCTTACAGACTATTAATTAATCTTTAGTTGTAGTATTTGGTTGTGTTTTTAATTGTTAAAGATGGATATACTAAGCGGACATTCCAAAAAAGAAATCCATCACTGTGCTGTTAAGCATTAAGAGGTCTTACTGTTACTATATATTTATACAAAGTATGTGTGTGTATTTTTCATTTAATTTTACTTTATTTTCAAATAAAGCACAGGAGAAAAAAAAAAAAAAGACTTCAGTAACACCAAATGGAAGACTGAAAGACACACATGACTAATCTTTAGACGGTGAGTAATCCCAAAGCCAAAAGCATTCATCAACTCAATCGCTCACTTCTCACTCTTTTCCTCTCTCTGACTCGTTTAATTTGAAGAGAGAGGAAAAAGTCCCTTTCTACACAGTCACAATACATATTTTTCTAATTTCTTCCCTCTGAAGTCTCTTAATGGCTTCTTCACTGGACCCTGATGAAAACAATGACTTTTAACCTTCCTGCTACTCTCTCTCTCTCTCTCTCTCTCTCTCCCCCATCCAGCTTCCCTCTCCTTCCATCACAGTCGACTTATTTCACTTTCTAAATGATTTTTTACTCCTTCAATCTCTTTTCAGCTATTCAGGCCCAGGCTCGGGCTTGTGGCCGGTGCTACACATTGTGACAGGTGAAATGAAAGCCAAGAGAAATCTCATCTTCTTATAAACGCTCCGAGGCATTCAGTCAGTCAAAAAAATGTTTTTCCCCCCACCTTCTTTCTTAGGCACTGACAGATGGAAGAAGAAAGACATGTGAGTTTTTTTTTTTTGGAGGACCATTTGAGATTTTCTTTTATCCACAGTTAATCAATGCTGTTCTATTTTATATTTACAGACCCACTACCTTTGAGAAAAAGAACTACAGCCTACATTGTACAACTCTTTTTCAAGTTAGCTATTGTTTGGTTGTTTTTTCAGGTCAATACCTAAAAAAAATAAAGCCAATTCTACATCATGTAAAGCATTTTCAACAGTTATTAAAAGCCTGCTGTGCAGATACTACGTAATGTTTCCAGTTGAAGTTTTTCAAATTGGATATCTTAAAGGCACTTTTGTATCGTTTTGTTTCATCTCCTCACTTTTTTTATTTTAGTCATACATTGTCAGCTAGAAGTTTGATGTGAAATAAAAGGTAAAGCAGCAGACAGCAGCAAACATCACCATCAGGCAGTGCTGATTGAAACCTCAAGGTCATAGGCAGATGAACAGAGAGCCAGGGAGTGGAAAACAGAAGAAGTAGGGGCAGCCAGAATAGTTTCAGCTCTCCGGGGTCTAGCTGTGTAGCTCACTCACTGAGCTATTTTGTGCGTGTGAATGTGTGAGTGAGAAGCTTTTTAAGGCCTCTCCCTGTGGGCGGTTTCTGCAAAGTCACCCCGTTCTCTGCATCTCGTCAATCTCTTTCTGTATCGCTGCTTGGCGCTCCACACTCCTGTTGTCTGCCTTTTTGTTCCTAAGTGCAGCTCCTCGAACTGTGACATGCCCTTTCCGTCTCCAGACACCGTACACCACTCTTTCATACTCTCCATTCCAACTCTTCACCTCAATCACCATCCCCCTCACACACTTTCACCTTTACCAAATGTGACCAATTCGCCCGAACCTCACCACTTTCTTCTACTCTGTTCCTATTCAATGAAGTACACGCAAAAATAAGCTCACCTCTTTCTAATCTCTGCACACTATTTGCAACTAAAAGCATCTGTCATTTCAGTTTACACATCTCTATTTCTACTAGTTAAGTTTCTCTAGCTTTATTCATAACCTTCATCTGTTTTATTAATCCTTTCACTTGACCTCGGCTTTCATTCTTTGCTCACCCTGCTCTTTTCAGCAATATCCTTCACACAGCAGACTTGTCCAATTTATTTCTCTGCCATATTTGCCCCCCTTTCACTCTGCTGTCAATTCCTTTCTCTCCCTTTGACACGTTCTTCATTTTTCTCCTTATCTTTATCTTACTCTCTATCCACGCTTCCCAATTCCAACTATTAGGTGGTCCACTCTTTAACCCTATGCTCCGTTCCTCGGTACAACCCTCAATCCCTCTCCTCACCTTGTAATTCTCCACTTTTGCTGTACAGCTCTCGCCTCTGCTCTCTCAGGTAGGCACTCATGCTGATGGCATGGGAAGATGATTCAAACCTACAGGACACACAAAACATTCAATAATGAAAAAAACAACAATACAACATCAAGATGCACTGCTGTAAAATTACAAGGCAGATTTGTTGCACCCACTTGTTGTACACTGTATATATTAGATATGACTGGTACAAATGAAAACTGAAACAGTGAGAGACATTTCATTAGACTGGAGGGAAAAAATAATATGTGACACCTCTAATACAACTAGAAACCTATACATATGAGATACAATGTGATATGGTACAATACAATATGATGTAGGCTACTTTATTGACTCCTTGGGAAAATTTGTTTTCGGCTCTGCTATCCCAACAGCTGTCTTTACAACTATTACACAAATAAACCAGGCATAACACAATCAGCCTATTAGCCAAATATTACAAATACCTTAAAAAAATATACACAAATAGAAATAAAGTTTAAAAAAAGAAAAAGAGACAGTGTTGCATGATTCCTGCTACAGTACCAAGACGCGTATTGCACAACTTATTCAGCTCTGGAAACATTAATTAACATTTTGATTATTGTGAGATGAAATGAGTTACATCTAGTATTAATACATGCACGTGTACCCATATTTGGTTTAATCAGTACCAATTACAGGCCATACTTTTGTTTTACTAGTATGTATAAGGTAAGGAAAAACACCTTATTTTGACAAAAAAAATATATATATATTAATTTGATTTATCCCTGGTTCCCTAAAGTCCTTGAACTCAGGTCATAAACGTTTATTTATTTGATTTAATAAACATAATAAAAAAACGTATTTAAAGCCAGCATCCCTGTAGTATACAGTATTTCATCAATTTCTCCATCATCATCCTTGTGCTTCTAATATTTTAAAAAGCTGACAATAACAAGTCAGTACAAGTGAATACAGCCCGTCTCAGAATAAGACTATAATCAAACTAAAATGAAGATGCAAACTTATTAGATTATACCACCACCCTGTTTAAATGTTATTGTTACTACACCATAAGTCTTTATTTTATTACAATACAGATGTTGCCTTGTAAGTGGAAAAAAGTGAATAGATGAAAAGAAATCCTGCTCTCTAGATAATGAAAATGTATTAATAATAAATGTATTATTTTGGCTCTAAAACCCAGTTTTCTTTGTTATAAACATACTTTACAGGCTGTAGATACGGTAATGCATTTTCCATGTTTTTCTTTTTGGAGGGGAACATGAACAATCGTGAAAAGAACGTGATTCTTACTTGAAGAGTGACTGCTTGGCACGCTGTGGTCTTTTCTTAGCAAAGAAAGCAGCAAACTCACTGCCTGTGCTGGCATAAGAGAGCTGTGACGATGGCTCCGTGGCACTGCGGCTGTTCTTCACATCCAGATACTCCATCAGCAGAACCTTAACAAAACAGAGCACTTTGTCAAAAGTACAAAGCAGTAGAATAAAAGGATATGAGAACTTTTTACATTTTATAATTGGTGGGAAAATGTCCTTCACCCAGGTGAAATGTTTGTTTTTTGAAATTTTCTACATGTTTGCTAAGTGTAGTCCAAGCAAATGCTACTGCTTTCTAAAAGAGATTTGAGATACAAAGTTGAACTAGAACTATAAAGGGTAGTCAACAAAGTGCATCCTTTGACAATGTCCTATTTGGTCATTTTGAAGAAAGCAATAATCTTCAACAAGATTATCAAACCTGAAAAAATTATAAAAATGTCAATGTTACAAATATGTAATGTTCAGACTGAAGCAACAAGAAGAAAAAGAAAAATATGGAAAACAATTAAAAGATTAAACCCCAACATTTTAAAATAAATGACTGCCTTAGCACACAAAACAACTGAAGGCTTAAAAAAAAAAGATATAAGTGTATTTAAAATGAGACTTTAAACAGAAAAAGTCAGGGATGCCAACTTTTTTTTTTTTCTAATCCTACAGCGTTAGCAAATAATCATAGTGCAGTATATTTAACAACATAGCAAAGAAAACATGTCTGAAAACATGTCACTGATAATACTTTATTAATTTCAGGTCAAAATCATATGTCTTATCTTTATTATATATAACAAAATCTGAAGAAAGATCCAGTCCCCAATAAAGAAAGAAGCTACTGACATGGTATGATACTTTGGATGACTTATTTTTTTTTTTTGTCTTCCATTTCCCTGATCTGTCTACATGATCCATGCTGAAATCCATCAACGTCTGATCGTGCTTCATAAAAATCTTATCAACTTCTAACAATAGTCTGGAATAAGCACATTGGAACTCTGTACAGACAGAGAACGTTCACTTCCTCTATCAGTCTATCTGTACATTCCCTCTGATTCTTTCATTTGCTCTCATTTTTCAAAGTCTCTTTAGGATTCATTTCTCATTTCTCACGTTTCTATTTTTTCCCCATTCTTCTTCTGTCTACTCCAGTTCATATTTGGCCCACTCTCTCTCATCCCTTCTCACCCTTCATTCCTTTCTTTGTGAATGCTTATGTTCCAAAATAGCTTCCCCTATCTAATGGCTTCATAATTTATCAGAGCCATTTAGCCTGTGTGTGTCTAATTCAGGAGTGCTGTGTGGGTCAGCCCAGAACGGGACAGGAGTAATGGCTGAGCAGATGGAGATCCGTCCCAGCCATAATGATGTAATTAACGCTGTGGAGAGCAACCCCTGCATGGGAAAGCCTTCACGTTGATATTAAAATTCAAGTTTAAACACAAGTGTGCGTTCACAGAGCTCACCCATGAAAACACAAAGCAAGAATTGAAATACTTAGGTGCTTCTGGGTTATCTAAAGATTTCTTTAGATCTAATCTACAAACCAAAATCAAATCATGTTTTTTTTTTCAGAAAATTTTAGAACTTAAGTTGGATATAAAAAGTTCAAAAAGTCTAGGCCTTTAAATTTAAACAGATGATGATAACCATCTTCACCACACATTTGATTCCATTCAAATTCAGCTGCTCCCATCAACAATAAATAATAAGCTCGACGCTGGATCACTTAAGCCCTCTTGAACGGGCAACACCAGAGTGACCACTTGCTACCAGCCTCACACTGCAACTAATCCTACCTGTGTGTTAATTACTAATGAGGAGATGACAGTGCACTTGCTTGCAAGCTAACACCTGAGCAGACCTAATGAAATGCCAGAGCTAGGGCAGACGACGGGGCTCCGACCCTTCCTAAACCACATTAGCCCTGAGACAGAGTGAACTTTGGAGGCAATTAACTGGACTGCTCAGAGAAAAAAAAGATAGAGCAAAAGAGAGATGAGAGGCAGAATGTAGAAATGAGAAAGAGTGAAAGAAGAGATAACAGTGAGAAAACAAACTTTAGAGGATGGAAAAAAGCAAAGCATTACATGCAGATGCTGGAAAAGGACAAACATAATAAAGACATTGTGGCTGTAAAAACAGAGGAGAGAATAAAAAATCAGAAAATAATTTGAGTCAAAATATTTTTTCAACCAACATCGCCGCAAATTTTTCAGTATTTATTTACCGTTAATGAGCTACAGCTATGAAAGGTGCTCTACTAACTAAAGTTATTTTGTCGCAAAGCCAATTAACAAAAAATTAGTTTTTATTCATGCTTCGAGCCAGAAGGGTGATCTTGATTCATTACGTCTCATTTTTACTGCTTTTGAAAACAAATTATCCAGAAAAACATGACAACTCCAAAGAGAGGACACCTAATACAAATAATTTTATTTGAATTTTATTGTAAAACCAAACATTTTGAAAGCATGTTTGGTCAAATTATGTTTAAATGTTGCAATATACTATTTTGAAGTTTTACTATGAGCATATTGTTAGTCATTTAGTTGTCGGTTTGTACATCTCTATAAACGTTCACGCTTCCATTTCTCCAGCAAAGCAAGTAATTTATTGTGCATAATTATATATACATATATTCTAAGTGAGTAAAATCACTTGTGCCACACTAAGTCTGTTCTACAAACACAAGCTAAACCAAAGTTGTCTAAAGGTTCATGTTGAAAATATAATCATGGCATCAACAAATCCCAAAAAAGTTGGGACAAGTAGCAACAAGTGGCTGGAAAAAGGAAATTG
>JARVLU010000646.1:11236985-11262952 GCA_031762415.1 Simpsonichthys santanae | reverse complement strand
GAAGACCAATTAACACTAATTAGGTCAATTGACAACATGACTGGGTATAAAAAGAGCTTCTCAGCATGTCAGTGTCTCTCAGAAGCCAAGATGGTAAGAGGATCGCCAATTCCACCATTGTTGCGCAGAAAGATAGCGCACCAGAATGATGTTACCCAGCATAAAATAGCAAAGACTTTTAAGTTATCATCATCAACCGTGCAACATCATTAAAAGATTCAGAGAATCTGGAACAATCGCTGTGCGTAAGGGTCAAAGATTACAACAACTCCTCACCATTGTTTCTATTTTGACCGGAGATAGATAAGTTCCTGTGCTTATGTTAATTAGCACAGTGGACTTCCAAAGTGACTGCCACTAAAAGGTCACCAAGAGCTGATTAAGAAGTAGCAGAGGAAGAAAGATTTTTGGAAAAAAAAAAAAAAAAAAAAGATTTAGGAGAGATGTGACGGCAGATAACAAAAAATAAAAAAAGCAGGTTGTATGTAATTATTTCAGGCATGGACAAAATCTCTCATTTTCTAAGACTAAGAGCAAGAGTTCAAGAGTTGGTGTCTATGAATTACATTATAAACAAGTCTCTATAGAGCTCCCCTGACAAAATCATTTCCAACAAAACTATCCAACAACTCCTTCTGCACACAAAGAGCTTGGCTTGCATCACAAACTTAAATCAGTCTAATGGTTGAGTGCAACGTTAAATTAAAAAAGGAGAGGAGCTTAATGGAAGTCTGCTTTTGTGATTCATTAACAGCACCCCCACATATTCCTTCATCACTGAGATGTTAAAAAAAAAGAGTATTCTCATTTTCTATTCTAACCATTAGAGTCCAAACAGCCACGGAATTAGTGAAATTAGAGAAGCATCACTTAAAGCCTTGCAGGTGAGCACTTGACATTTGGTAAACTCAGCAGTCAATTGGCTCGAATTAAAGGCATTATAATTTTATTTTCCTTTTTGCTGTTGTTGTTTCTATTCATCCCTTTTCATAAAGCCATCCTGAAAGCATCCAGGAGAACAATTTCAAATTTGTTCCATTCTTGAGGATTTATTGAAATCGGCTGTTTTCCCACTAAATCCCTTGGCAAGCGTCTTGTCACAAAACATATTGACTGGCATCCCTTGCTGTTAGCCTGAAGTTTAAAGCCTAAAGTGTCCTTGGCCGCCAAAGAGAGGGTTCTGTATACATCCTGTATTGATCGTGCTCCAGAAACTTCAATAACCTTCATGAGTTCTGACAAAGCTTCGGCCGCAGCCACTTTCTCAGCACCGAACTCCTGCTAAACAGCGGGGGCTTCCCACCTGGAGCTGGCTGCATGCAGTCAATCATTTGAAGGCTATCTTGTTGACCAAGGGAAGGAAGCGGAAGATGCATGTGTGCTCACTGGAAAACCTCTGTCCTTGTTGTGTCCCCAGCATGTTTTGTGACGCATAAACAAAAGGAACTTGGAAATTGTCGTTTTAATATTTTAGCATTTGCTGAGGTCTGTTGAGGCTGTAATATATCAGCTACATAGAGGGGTTAGATCTGAGGAGACTACAACACCACCGACATGGCAGACTTCACCGCACTCCAGCAAAATGTAAATATGATAGTGGTTTAGAAGGCAGACTGAATGTGACACATTGATTAAAATGTTGGGTAAGAACAAGGGAGCAGTGTGTGTACTTCATATCTAATTAAAAGAGGCTTATTGTCTTCTGGCTTCTCTTTGGCACATCAATTTGCTTCGTTTGCGATCTGTTGATGAGCCCAGAAAATACTGAAGCCTCTTGTATATTTATGTATCGTTGACACAAACATGACATTGCCTTTTGTGTTGCTTATTCTAAGTCAATAAAGTGATTAATTTACGAAAAAGATTTAGATTAAGATAGAAGCTCTTTGATCAAAACAGCCTAAACTCAAATATAATCACAAGAAGATAGTGCTAAAGGTCTGAAGATTACTTGTATAAACAATCTTAAGAGTTTTGATTCATTTTCTTTTTTCTTAAGTTATGTGAAGAAAAATCTCTTTTTAGTCATATTCTCATCTCTTGTATAAGATGAAATGTTAGTAAACAATCTCTATTATCCAAGAATCACTTCTTTCAGATGCTAGATAATCAGCATCTATGTATATTTTCAAATGCATTTTCAAAGTTCCTTCATGTGAAAACGCAGAGCAACTCATTAAAAGTACAATTTGCACTCTGGTCACATCCTCCATGCAGACAATATACGTGGCTGGCAGTCAAATAGCCACAAATCCTTGTAGAATGCACAAATGGCAAGCTAATTAGTAAACTTTCAGGCCTCAGACCAAACTGGAGACAAGGTGAAAAGGTGATGGATATGAGCAGCTACAGACACCACATGCCTAATATAGACTATAAAACTACTAATGGGTGATCTTAATTATGAGTATGTGTAGAGAGGTTTATGAACTGTGATCTTTTGTGACCTGTCGTATGTTAACTTGCAACTTCAAGCATAAATTGAAATTTTTTTTGTAATAATTTTACTGAGATTAAGTGAGTTTGATGAACTGTCTTAATTGAGTTATTGCATACATTATTTGTGAAGGGGGTAAGACATGAGAAACATTTAGGAAAACCCATCCCAGCAAGCAAGTGCGATTCCTGGGAGGGGGAGCAAGAAAAAAAATATGCAGTCATGGATAAACAGAGTAGTAAGGGGATGTGATGGTGCAAGCTTGGATATGTAAATCCATTGATGGTGTAAATAATCAATAGACATACACATATTTAACAGAAAGCAACTTGAAAATGTTTGAAGAGGCTTAAAAGCACTCCTTCCAACATCAATACCTCCGATTAACATCCAGTATTTTATGGTTAGAATCAATACTTCCACATTGAAATGAAAAAGCAGCAGGGGGATCTTGAGCATTTCTGAACAGGGATTAAAACTGTTACACAAATTCTGCCTTTCAAAAGCTTGTTTACCCACTCTCCATTCTAAACCTACCGGGCGGCAGTCGCACATTGATGAAAGCCAATTCTCTGCCAAGGCCTTGTAACTGGGCGCACCCTATGTTTCTGTCAGCTCGTGCATCTGTCTGCTGGTATGTCATGTGTAAAGGTCAAGCTGGTTTCTCCACTTCTCAAAGTGGGCGTAGGGGGAAAAAAACACTTATCAAAAGGTTTCTGTGGATGTCAAATATGTGAACTGCAATATAAAGCATGAACAATGCATGGTTTCAAATAAATTAGCTGCAAATGGGGGAAAGTATTCAGTGGGTGGTAAAAATGCTCTGTGAAAAGTCAAAGAATGGAACCTTTAAAAAGTTTTCTTACCATTTTTGTCTATTAAAAGTTGTACGGTAAATATGCAAAGAAAAAGGAGGGCGGGGGGGAAGTCAAAGAAAAATGAGTAAGCATAAATATCATTACTAAAGTCAGGCCAGCACTAGTTCTAAGATTTGAGATAAGAAGTGGCTCAGTATCCAATAAAATCTAACAGAGCTTATGTGGGAGCAGGAGGAATTTAATTTCTCTCATTGCAGACATGTGACTCTGTAAAACAGAGTGGGATAAATGAAGGGGGTGAGGAGGAGTGTGGGAGTTGTGAGAGAGGGAAAGAAAAGCCAGATAATAAGATTAAGGAGGAAATTACAAGGACCAAGAGGGGTATGTGGAATGTATTGGGAGATTTTGATACAGAGGCAGCAGGAATGATGCTAAAGGAGGAAAGAGAAGGGGGAAATGGAAACGCAAAGTGGGCGAGAAAGAGAAATGAACAAGCAGGATGAATGGATGAGGGTAGGCCTTCATAGTGATATAATCGGACAGAAAATAATAACAAGTGACTGAGAAAGAAAACCTCATTTCTCATAATGAGGATTCTAATCAAGAGATTACATTATCTCACATGACAGAGCCGAGGGAGAGTAAAGCCACTGGCAACTGCGTATTGGCAGTGGTCACATACTGGGAATGGCTACATGCCATCTACAGTACACATACAACAGAGCAATTACACTACATGTCTATGCATGACTAAACCCTCAAAATACACACATAGCCTAAAACACAAGTGCATTTGTGAATTTATGTATGCCAGCTGGAAAATGCTCGAGTTATCTGAAGCCCAGTACGAGTTACTGAGTTCAACTGTGAAGCCACATTTTCTACTTTTTCCCCATTTTTAGGATTTGTAAAAACACAGTGCTATTAATTACCATGGCAACAATCAATACGTGTGTCAGCGTTCTAAGAAAGCTTGTTTCCTCCTGCAGCTTATTCACCTAACATAATACTGTAATGTGAATTATTTTTATGTTATAATAAATAAAATAAATACAGCATCAGTAGATATATAAAAATCCCTTTTTTCTTCTTCAACGTCATTCAGTCAAGTTTTTTTAATCCTTTACAAAATGCTGCCAAAAAATGATTCAAATATCAAGAACTTGCAGTAAAAGAGCGTCACTGCGAAAACCATATTTTTAGGTATGAACACACATACGGACACAGACACACACTCACAGTCACACTCACCAATCACTACGAGAGCAACAGCTGTCACAAATTTTCCTCTGAGAGTCACCGCAGGGTCATATTAACAGCTGCTCATCTCCCTCAGCCAATCAAACAGGGAGTGGTGTGGGGGGGATCAACAACCATGCATAAATGCATGCCAATTAAAGATCTTAAATTTAATCCACACAATCAAGCCTTCTTTGTCTTAGTATCTAAATACAGTCATGATAAAAATAAACTAATTTCTGTTTTAGTTCTAAGGTTTATTCATTGCATACAGTATTTACTAAAATACTTTGGATTTCTGCATCTTAAGTATAGGGATGATGATCTGAGGTAAACCTGAATGGTGTCTCTAACATTGTAAATAGGATTGTACATATGAGTGTGGTTGTATACTGTATTCTGTGTAGGTATATATATATATACAGTATAGGGATAAGTCAGGTTGGATTGGGGAGGTGGTTGGAATTGTGTGTGGGGGTGTGTAAATGTGTACAGTATATGAGAGAGTAGTTGGAGGTGAATGACTTTGGGTGTGGGTTTACAACTCTAGAATTAACCATTGAAGTAATGTTGGATTACTTTCTGCATTGTTTTTATGTGTGTAAATATATTTGTTGTTTTTCTTTTCTTCCTCTCATGGACTCATAAGACTCGGAAAAACAGATGGGTGTAAGGTGTAACTACGGCGTAGTAGAGAAGGGGTAGGATTAAATAAGTTTTACTTCTTCCTACCCCTTTTCAGACATGTTAAATGGGATTTGTGTGTGTGCATGTACATGGGCATGTGCATGTGGATAGGTGTGTGCACATTGGGTGTAAACTTTTTTATTATTATTTGGTGTGCATTCAGTCAAAGCAGATGCATTTACTGATGTGGGTTTGTTTTGCAAGGGGTTCTGTGTGTTCAAATGTATGTATGCAAATATGAAGGTATGTATCGTATATGTATGTATGGATGCACAGATTCATATTGGTGCTGATGTTGATAGTAGTGCAATGGTTTTAGACAGATCTGGAATGAATGAATGAATGAATGAATGAATGAATGAATGAATGAATGAATGAATGAATGAATGAATGAATGAATGAATGAAAAAAAAATCTTAAACTCTAAAAAAACCTAAGTCTGGTCCTCTGGACATTTGAAAAAACAAAACAAAACAAAATTTTGAATGCCCAGAGGACCAAACTTAGCTTTTTTAGATTTTTCTACCTGGATTATTAAGCATGCATCAGGAAAACTTAAACTAGTACAATCAAACCTCAGTTGAACAACACAACATATTACACTACTCTATGTCCTTATTTAATTATTAAAAAAAAGTATTAAAAAACAACGTCACCTGTGACAAACTACTTTTACTGCTTCCACAGAAACTACAAATGTAAAGCTAGGTGCTAGTAATGTTGTGCACTTGATTAAATGATCAAGAGTATGTGTGAACAGCTATATAAAAGCAGAAGTTCTGGCAAGTTTGCTGGTCTGAAGTGTTCAGGTGTATTAATGCTAAAAACCATTATGCTGCTCTGTGACAAAGATTTCAGAGAAGCAAACATTGCTGTCCATTAATCTGAGAAGGGTTATAGTAATATCTCCAAACAGTGGGGAATCTAGAGGGATTATACGCAGAGGGAAATATTTAAAATGGCTGTCAATATTCTCAGCTTCCAATCACTGCAACACTCAGAGAAACTGCAAAACACAAACAGCTAAAACTCACAGTATAGAGACATCAGCATGCTAAATGTCAAAGTTCAAAGTAGTGCAATGTTCAGACTTATATGCAGTAGGGGTTAAATTTGCATAACTGTATTTGACCAAAAAATAAGTTTTCTTCCAAAAAATGTGGATAAAGCACATTAGACATGTTTTTCATGTGTTAAAAAATGGGGGTCATGCATGATCACACAGGCATGATTTTAAAAAAAGTTTCAAAATCACATGGAAAATGTGCAGAACATTTTTTATGCATGTGAATTTCACGTGTTAAAACTCATGTCTTTCTTGTCAACAATCACATTACCTGCAATTTCACTATTGTTCATTTACTATAATAAACACAAACTGCATCAGTTATAAGAAATATATTCGTAAAAATATATATATTTTTTTTACTTCCAGATTTTAATGGCATTTATGAAATCCAAAACTTTGATTTATTGTCAGGTAAAGAAAAAAAAAAAGCTACTTGTGAAAAATATGTTAGGATCCTATTTTAAGATGAAGCATTACAATACAAATAATCAAAGGAATTATTAATAATATTACTATGTGTTTATTTGATGGTCAGACAGTACATATAACTACAGTATAATGTTTCTTTGACAGTAGCTCAAACTAACCTGCAGCACAGTCTGGATTTTAGCAGAAACGTCAGCCTGCTCGTAGAGCTTGATGTCCTCTTCAGGGGTCCCACCAGAACCCTGCGATGCAATCTGCTGCATGTGGGCCAACACAACACTGTGAGCCTGTGCCACGGCCTTGAACTTGTCAAACAAAAGCTCCAGCAGTTCCAACAGCAGCCTGCAGAGAGAGCCAGAGAAAGAAAAATTAGAGGGGCAGAGAGGGGGGGGTAGATGGGAACATGGAGGAAGACTGAACAGATTAATGGGGAGAAAAAATAATGTTCGGACAAAATGACATAACAAATAACATTTAAATAAATGCAATATCTGCAAGCTGCGCTTATTTAGTCATTCAATACTGTATTTATAACACTTCATCCAGATTTTAAACAGGAACAAAGAAAATTAACCACCTGTTAGGAAAATAGACTACAACTACTACAGTAAATTCCAAAACCTTAAAATAAATAAATAAATAAATAAATAAATAAATAAATAAAAAAGTGCAACTTTGTTGTCAGCATTTTTCCCCAGTCCAGTCCACTGACCATAAAAGACGATAATTTATACACTGACTTTCCACATAAGATTCAGATAACACAGCAGTACAGTTCTTTCTCAGCTTTTGCTTCTGCTCACTCCTAAAATGAGTTTGACATATTTGTTTCCATAAAGTGGTGCAGACCTAAAATTTATTAATAGATATTTCATATTACCAATTAGGTTTTACAGTTCCCGGTTTTACTTTGCAGCTCCCTGTACAGCAGACACTTCAATATTTCACCCGTGTTAATAACCTAGCACCTGGGCTAGCTGTTAGAAAGAAGAAGAATAAAAGCTCCCCAACACGGATTCAAAGAAAAAGCCATTCTCATTAGTCGTAAGTGGCTGCGGCAGAGGACGAGAGCACAACCAAAACCAAACTGACCTTCCACTTGATCTGAGTGCTCCACACTGGATTGAAAACTCACAGTTGCTTCATGTAGTTTAATGCTTTTGCACAGATTTTCTATCCCTGCCTTTCACACAAGGACAGCGCTTTCAAAGTAAAGAGGGAACACAGATTTCATTAGGTGTGTTTGATGAGGGTTACAATTTGGTTTCCATGAAGGTATTACAGTTACTATACGAATAATGACACTGCTTGTTTAACACCACTCATACTTCTGTACTTCTGACATTTCTATTGTGCTTTAACTAGTATCAAATCTACTTGCTGGCTTGTGGTAAATTTACTTTCAATGTAATATAAATTACGGTACACTAAATGTGACAATTAGAATAGATTTCCTCCGGCTTGGACCTTTAACTGGAAGCCTGACAAAGTTAAAAAAAGTTGTATCAGTTCTGTTGCTTTTCTCCTTTAAAATACCTCAAAGATTTTAACTGGAAATCTGCTTAAAGATATTAACCTCAGACTGTTCCTTTTACATCCGAGACCACTTCAAGTTCACCTTTCACATCTCCAGTTATCTTTCCTAACTCTGTTAGCATTCAGTTTTCAGATGCACTTTTTTCCCAGATGTTAATGTTAGCCCTGATTGCTACATTTACTACACTGCCCTCTTCTGCTCCTTGTAAACTTCTACCATTTATTTCTACGTTTTATGCAGCTGCTGAAACTTGCAGTCCAAAACCAAACCAAAAAAGCACATTTGACTCCAAAGCCAAGCTATCTATAAAATGTAAACTGAAAAGCATTTCAGACAAAACATGCTCGGAGTCAGCAATTCTCACTTTTCAAAATGTGAACCACTTCCATAAATATTGTGCTTTCCAAGTACCTGAACGGTGCAATAAAAATTAGTAAGAAAGCCTAAGCTTGTAATTTTTTAAACTTTTGCTGAATCTTTTCAAATAGATTTAAGTATGTAACCTAAAATAAACTGACCAGTCTACTTGAAATGCCAACACTAACATAAAACCAAATTAATTAGCTTGTTTTTTAACTTATTTCTTTTGAGTACAACTAGAAAGATTCTGAGTACCACCAGTTGTACCGTACTTGTATCATAGTTTAAGAGCCACAGCCCTAAATGAAGGGATGAAGCCAAGTTTCTAGGGAAAGTATAAAGAAGTATGGATGTTTAGTCAAAATTTGTTTTCTGTTGGCTGTCAATCACTACACTCAGAGTAGTGTCAAGTAAAAAGTATGAATAAATAAAAAGAAAGGTTGAATCTGTGATCTGTAAGTCAATGTACACAATTTTTTGATAAACATATACAATATTAGTTTGAAGTAGCACCAGGAAAAAGGATACACACAATCAATATAGTATTAAAATCATTAACCATCAAAAAAGTACAAACATCATATACATATAAGTGAAGTTCAGACGAACTTTATCAATAACACTTGCAACTACAGGCAGACCAGTCTTCCTCATTATCTCCCCGTGGAGGCCATCCTAATCCATATCTTCTGTTCTTTGAGACCTCACATCTTATTTCCCCTCAGGATCGAAGCAGATACAAATGGCTCATGAGAAATAGCAGGGAGCATACTGCTTCTAACTAACTGGCCAGCAGTAGAAGTGTGCATGGTTCCTTTTAGAAGGACAACAACAGCATCAAAATTAGATTACCATTAGGCTGCTCGTCAGTCAAAGATCATTAAATGACTGTAAACAAGTGTGCAATGTGTTGAGTGAACGCTTCTGAAATATTAAATGTGCCAAGTTGTGATGCTGCCACACAAAAAAATGATCCAGAAATACTGAACACAAAAATACAGAGCAGAACACGTTTACGATAATTACTTTGCTGTTGGAGAAAATTATCATCTGTGTTAAAAATGATTGTTTAACCATTAAAATGAAAAAAATACAAATACAAATGAAATCACCTTTTAAAGGATGGACAAAAATATATGTTGCATTCTGTCTACTAAACTGTTTGCTTTTTCAGAAATGTCCTCACTTTAAATAGGCAGTCTGTCGTTTGACTTAGATTTGATGGCCTCTATTAAAAGACTGCTGTTTCTGCAATACAGCAGGAGAAAATGCCATTAAATCATATGCAGTGCATATGAAACTGAGCTATTCATTATCAGTGAAGCATGCTAATAACTCCGTGAGTGTGTGGAATGCTGTATGAAGTATATTTGTAAAAGAAGAATGCAGAAAAAGAAGTTGGATCACTGAGGAGGGGATTGGGAACATAAACCTGTAAGGCCAGGCTACACACTGCTGTTTAAGCTATAAAGAGTTTAAGTGTTGCCTTCTGGTCTGCAGTGCTATAAAATATAGAGTGCAATATTCAAGACCATTGTTTCCTACAAGTGGTACATCCGATGGGAGTTTCCATAGCAACAAGCACGGACTTTGAAATTGAAGTGAACATAGGGAAAACAAGCGGCGTATGCATCCAAATACGAGCACACACAAAGTGTTAAGTGCTCACACACAAACACATGCAGGCAAATTCAAAACAATCAGTAAGGAGTAGAACCCAGAATGAGCTACACGGTGGCCTATTACACCGAGGTCAGATGAGATTCAGCAGGCAAAGGGAGAAACAATGCAGACAAGGCTGGGGAGAACAAAAAACATCCCTGACAGAAAACAAGAAATTCCTCTTAAATGGTTCAGGATCAGTGGACTGAGACCTGTGCTTCTCAGGACTGCAGACTGCATGTGTACGTCTGCAGGAGCTAACGTGAGCGCTTTTAAAATGTGGTGGTCCGATACGACAGGTGAGAAATTGTGTGTCTATGGGTGTGTTTAACCATGACATGTCTTTGTTTAAAGCAGCAGAGGATCTGTTTTCATGGTCTGAGGCAGGTGTGTCTCCTGCATGAGCCTTTGCTGTGTTTACATTTGGTTGACTGTCAGACTATGACTGCAGGGGGACTGAATTCAAAACAAGTTGTCGGCAGCCTCTACACAAAGCTGTTCATATAGCTACTAAACCCACTGCAGTCAGCATAGTATTATTGATACAATAATCAACTCTAGTGTTTTGGTAATAATCTACAGGAGAAACTCATTTTCTGCACCAATCAATAAAAAGAATGACCACTTTTTACTTACCAATACCGGGAAACTGAGCCTAATGGGAATACCATAAGTACAAAGGAATCTAACAGGCATCATAATAAAGCTGATGGAAATACAAGGGCAACTTTATTAAGGTATCTTTTAATGATAATACTAATAACTGTACACTGCTGTTTACTATGATCACCTTTTTTATATTGCAAACTTATTCCTATCATAACAGTTTAATTAATTTTAATGATGGCTTTCATCCTTTAATTTAACTACTGATTCAATGCTCTTCACAGATATCTAATGACTGCACTATGAGTATTAACCTTCAATTTTATGTACTGTATTTTTTTTATCTTCCTTTTTTTTAAAAAAAGCTCTTTTCTCCCACAAAGCTAATCATATTTAAGTGTTGTGTGTGTCTGCGTTTCAGCACCTTGGCTGGCTTTCCTGGGCCAGGTTTTCTCCCCTCTGGTAAGCATGGTCTGCAATCTGAGTGGTAGATCTCTTGACGATCTGTTTCAGCTCGGGCTCCAGCCGGTCCATTATGGCTTTGATTGTTCCAGGGAGTTTCTTCAGTTTGGCTAGAGCCTGAAAAAAAAAAAAAGATATTTAAGACATTCCTTAAAGAAAGTGTCACAGAAACAATAACCAAATATAAATAAACAATTGGGTTATTTTATGTAGTGAAGTAAATTAGTAAGACTTGTGTACCGTGATAAGGATGCCCATAAATTCAGCACTGTTTTCTTCTGGATCCACCTCTGAAAGATCTGCTTGGCTCAGATCTCGAATATCCTGCTGCAGCTCACGCACTAATTAAAAAAGAAAAAAAAAAAATAAAATCAAGCATAAGTGTCCATGGCATTTTTATTACCAAAAATAAAAAACAAAATAAAAATCCTCATTTTAATTGCAAATACAAAAAATAAAATAAAAATTGCAGTGATTGCGCCATTTCAATATTGATTTCATTTTTCTTTTTTAACAATCTAACACATCGTTTTAAAAAAAAAATGAATAGCCTTCTGTGTATTAATATCCTTTTATCCCCACACACCTGCACCCCCAACCCACCCCCAAGCTCTCAGCAGCTGACTTAGCCACATTAGCAGCTAAATTGAGAATGGCAGTATCGAGTGATGCTCTAATTTCCATTAGATGGGGCCTCCCAATTCCCCATCAAAGCGCGTTAGGAGAGTTAATGTTTATGGCAAGTTAATGGACTTTGGGTGCATTTCCTCTTTTCACCCATTCCAACTGCAGTTTGTGTAATAATTATGACAATTACTATCTACAAATGAGGTGCTCTAATGCTATTAAACAAAATGGAGAGCCAGGGCTCTGATGGAAGCTGGTCGCTGTGTCGTGACCACAGTTGTTAACACTATGGTGTACAGGCACTCACTGCCTGGTGGTGGCTAATTGCCAGAGTTTTCTGTGTGATATAAGAAAACTGTGGGTGAGCCTTTACTTTAAGTATGCAAACAGGGGAGAACCGAACAAAAACTTAACATTAGATGTCATAACATGTGCATACATGCTAATGAGCTGGAGTAAAAAAAATAATGAGTATGGTTCAGTCGTGATGGAACATACAACTTGATAAAGGTACATATGTGGAAGGAAAATACATAAACAATGAAATCCCTATGAATATCAGTAATAAATAATAGACAAAATATGGCACAAAAATGTTTACTGCTTGAAGAAAACATTGCCAAAATCTAAGAGGTATGTATAGCCGTCTGCAATCCACAGAACTAAAACTGGTGAGTTGCTCACTTTGAATGCCAAGAGTGGGTGGTGGAAAAAGTATCGGGCTTTATATAAAAACTCTGAAACATCGAGGGAATGCCAAGTTATTGCTGGATTAACTTTTTTCATTATCTTCTTGTTTGTGTTCTGTGCTCTGCCTGCAAGAAAAGTAGCGCTGACTCTACGCCCCTACAACCAAGAGAGAATTCATACATTTCTGAACACAGTTAAGGTTTGTTTTATCGGCCTCTGTTAAAGTTCTGGTTACCAGTCTGAGCATAATAAATGCAGCGCCCCTGCTGCGAATGCGGAAACACTGGATGACTAATGGGTACACGTAAGGGGCAGGATGATTATAATGTAAGCAAGGAAGATGTATATTATGATCATAGTTGAAGATGTTATGACATCTACAGCAAGGGAGGAAAAGTGGGTGTTTGCCAGTGTGCATGATTTGTGTCTATGCGATGGATTTCACGTAAGATGAGTTTAGTCTTTTGTATCAGTCTGGATCAGCAGTTTTTATTGGTGATAACTTGTGTGTGTGCAAGAAAGACTGTATAAAGTATAATGTCGTGCAAACGGATATAAATTAGGGTGATGTTAAAGACTTCATATCAATGACAATGAGAACACTGAAAATACAAGTGCAGGCTAAAATGCAAAAGCAATATTTTAAAACTGAAACTAACATAACTTGTTAATGTATAACCCCACATATTTTAATGGGAGCCGCTTTAATGGACAAGTAAATGATGTATAGTACTGATGAACATTGAAGAGCTAGGAATTTTCTCTCTTCCTTGTGTCATGTCTTTAATACAAGCAATGTCTTTTTCCTTCAACACGCCTTCCCCCTTTCCTGTATAATGCTTTATTTTTGTTTTGTGTGTTTTACCACTGCTGGATCCCGGTGTGCTAAACTGTGAGGAATCCAAAAGCTTGCGTGGAGTTGAAAGGCTGCTCACTTCCAACGCTGGCAACGGAGACGTATCTTTAGTCAGGGACCTGAAAAAATAAAAATAAAAAAGTTTAATAAGATTAGGTAAAGTTATTAATTATTCTACTTTTTGTCACACATATTAATAAAAGCAATCCTGGAGTAACAGCTCTTTGCAAGTAGACACCAGTTTCCTATCTTAACACAAATGCAAACATAGATATGCACTTGCGAAACAAAAACAACAATCTGCTGTAAGAACAAATCACCCTCTATCTGTTTTGTGAGAATGGTGCTGCTTTCCAATGAGCCATTTATCAAGCTCAAGGTGGAAGCAATCCAGGCCCTTTAAGTTAGGCGGCATAAACACAGTGTGCCTGCTAAGTGAGTGGGTTGCATGGAGGCAGGCATGTTGTTAAAGGCAAACAAATACAGGAAGGCCAGGACCTGTCAGGAGTTGACCCTTATTAATAAATCACAGTGCTTTACCAAGCCACTGCCACCATAATTATGGCACCAGCGCAGACACACACATGTAAAGAAGCAAACAACAAACTCAATGAATGCTGTCCAAAGAACACTAAAACAATAGATATGTGTTCGAAGCGTGTGGCTGCATTATTGCTAATACATTATAAAATGAAGAAATGAGCACTCAGATCACAGTTAAACTTCGCTGTCGAGCATTTGAAGTCATTCAAACGCCTACTGGTGCCAAACAGAAAAAGGGTTTTCTTTCTGACAGTAAAACAAACATGCTTAAAATATGAAATTATACACCTTAAAAATATTTTCAGAGCAAAAGGTATCGAAACTTTAACTGCATCCCAACTAATTAATTACTGCAGTTTGCGCCTAACAGTAATTAATTTAATATGCTTTTCATCTAATTCATGTGACGCTTCACTGCATAAACATGAAAGGCAACATTTTATAGAAGGTGTTTTGTTTTCCACAGTTAAGTTCTTGATTTTCCTTCAGCAAATAATTGACAAGCTACTATACATCAATGGAATTTCTGATGTTTGAAAAAACTTAGACAGAGATTGAAATGTTAATACCATACTTTTCAGCCTGCATGTGTTAAAAACAAAATTCATGATAAAAAATTGTTTTGATATAGTTGTTTGCACGGACTTGTAGAAATGCAACTATAGTTTTACTGAAATCAGCAGGGATGTAAAAAAAAAAAAATAGAGTATAACGAAATGTAACCCCCAAATCTTTTCAGTTACACCTTAAAGTTAGGACAGTTTTGTGCAAACAAAAAGAAAATTTTATTTTTAAGGGATGGCTGAAAAAAGCTCACGCTTAAGGAGAAAAAAAAAAGAATATTAAATATAAATAAATAATTCAGTGCTTACCCTGGAACACGAGCAGCGTTTTTGTCCTTGTTCTTGTGTCCAAGGCGGCTTGTGGACTTGATATAAAGGTGTCGGTGCAGTTCATCAATGAGCACTGTAGGGAGGTAAAGCTTTTTGTTTTTGAGCTCCAGACGCAAGTCCCCAAGCCCTTCAACCTGGAGCAAGGGGCCTTCTAAAGACTCCACAGCAGACACCTGCAAACAACATGCCGACCAAGACGTGTTACTCTTTGTACGCTCAATGATTACAGACAGCAAAAACTAAATTAATAAACTTCACTTGTCGGTACGTTTTGGTTTCTTCAAGTGTTTGCAGAAAAACTAAATACACGAGCCAGCACAGATTAAGTATACTGAACTTTGATACACTGAGTGTTATGGTCTACTGTAAATGAAGCCTTGGTTGCAACCATTCTAAGAAAAGTGATAGTGGTGAGAACTATGCCAAAACTTTTAACATGCAACCAAGTATCACCAACAAAGTTCATAAGGAAATGAAATCAATGACCCAAGTTGGAGCCTTTGCACAAAGGTAAATAAATATCCTATATAAAACTTGTATTAAAAAAATTAAAAAATATTGTAAGAAAACAGCATATTTTAATGGTTAGAAAATAGTAATGGCTTCATATTAGTTATGTACAAAATATTTGGCATTGTGCAGATTTCTTTTCAGACTGCAGGGCCCAGTGACTCAGTCTCAGATAAGTGGCAGGAATGAATAGCTTGTTGAATAAACATTGCATTTCAGTTAATGCATTAATTTGACAAAGTGGACGATTATAGTTTTCAGTCTTCTCATTTGCATGCAATGATGCTGAATATAAACCAACTACATCTCCTTCCATAAAAAGACAATCTATGCACCATAGATGGTGCCATGCATCCTAATGCTTGCAATCTATCAATCTTTATGGCAACAAATACAAGTTAGTGTCTCAGTTTCTATCTATGTTAAAATGCTATTTTGTACATTTCTCTGTGCATTTCAGGAACAAAATGACAAGATAACAGCACTCTGTTTTTTTTGTTGTTGTTGTTTTTTTTGTTTTTTTTTTTTTTTTTGCATAGCCAGGACAGGTCAGAAGGGAGTACTTAGTAGAGAGAGGATGGGAGGGGTTGTTGAGTACGATAGGCAGGGGGCATGGGTCAAGTATGTATTGATGCAAATGAGAGTCATATTAGTGAGAAGATGAGCTAACGTGCTTCATGATCAGACTCCTTTAGCCTAATGTAATAAATCCCCATGCCTTCTATACTTTGCATGCTCTGTGTGTGTCTCAGATATGTCAATGTATAATTATGCGTGTGATTGTATTTCAGTAAATCACTGAATGTGTGCGGCAGGAAGGGATGACAGATAAAGGTTGGTTAACATGATTAGAGACCAGTACTGTCAGCATAATGAGGAGAACAGAGTCTCAAGTGAATTTGAGAAGAGGAGAAGGAGAAGGAAGGAGAAGAGAAGCTCATCAAGTTATTTGCTTCAAGACAGGTATCAGTTTGAACACCTGGATTTTGGGATACAAAAGGAACTTGGTTATGGGAAGAATATAAAAGAACATTTTCTATAACATAAGTCAATCATGTTTTAACCTAACCCATGGGATCTAATGCTGCTAGACGTTTTTATACAGAGAGCTCAGTTTGAATTTTAATTATAAAGCCCTAGAGATAAGCTTCACAAAAAATGTGCACATTGTTAAAGAGAACATGTTACAGAGAAGGCTAGAATGTTTATACATGGCTACTGGGTCACAATAATACAAGTATTTAAGCAAAAATTACAGAAAAGACATTCCAAAGTTTAAATGAAAGAAAACTATTTCTTCTTGAAAAGAATGCTAAAAAAGCAAATCAGACCCCTTTATGTCTGAAAATGTAAAATGATATAAGACTTTGGTTCAATGATTCAGAGTTCTGTGGATCTTAGGCGAAACAATCATTTTTATTTTTTATAAGAATCCTAAAAACATCTCAGATTCATAAAGATCTACGTCAAGAGTGGGGATCAGAAGGTCTTCAGAGTTTTTAGAGCACTAGTTTTAGTGATAACTCAAATGTTTAAAAGTGCTTTCTACATGTTTGTAAAATGGTAACAACCTCGTAAAGTAAAATACATTAAAGTTTATAAAACTAAGGCAATGCCCTCAAGTGACTTTGAACTTCTTATAACCTTTGAAACACTTTACTGAATGAAGTTCCTTTTTCTTTCCACCCCCGCAAAGAGAATTTTTTATGGTCTTTTATTCTCACTGTCATCTCTGTCTTTTTTTCCCCTCCTCAGATAACCCCATTCTAACAAACTAATTATTACCGGAGTCTACAGGAAGATGTGTGGGAGTGACATTGGATGAAAAAGAGGAAAAGGATAGAAGCAGACAGATCATAGAGGCTGGTCCTTTAGTCCTCAATGCCATCCTTCACCTGCTAAAGATACTTTAAAGCATGCATCTAAAGAACAAGAGCACACACACACACACACACACACACACACCCCTACAGTTTCTTGACTGCACTTAGATGATGTGAGTTGTACCCTATGGGCAATTCAAGGATAGAAAAGAGTACTTTAAACAATTAAGAAAAGCAAGGAAATATTGTTTTACAACACATTGTAAATACTTATGTTCAAGCATGTGTAAATGTGCACACCATGTTTCTGGATGGAAGCCCATCAGTCCTTGATATAGCAACGTTTTTTTGTAATATCCAAAGCAAGTAAAATATTTTTTTTAATTCTCATATTTCCCATGCAGAAAAAGGACATTGAAAGTGCCTAAAGATCCATGCTTTCATCGGAGTACTCACCAACATGTCGGTGGCATGAAGGTAGTGCTTGCTTGCCATGTAGGCATCCAGGCGCTGAGGAACCTGCTTGATACTTTCAATTTCATCCAGCAGCTGGAGGACATGCTTATGTTCAATGCCCTCAATCCACAGCTTTCTCAGCTCGTCCCTTTTACAATGGAGCAGCATTTTACAAGATAAGAGGTTCTCCTTCACCTGCAGAGCAGAACAGCACAAATATTAAGTAACACTATTCTTTGATGCAAATACAGTACAGTGTTTTAAAATCTTGTGGTGTATTAAAATGGACCTATAAAGCACATACAATAAAGTTAAACATAACTGTTTAGAAACCTTAAATATTGCAGATGGCAATATGCTGCTGCTGATATGTTTCATGTTGCTGTGTTCATTCGTGTTCATCTGCTCATACAGACTCATGTTCGTGCTGCTATTTGAAGTAATGTTTTTTGATGATACAGTATTAGTGCTTGGTGTATTTTTAGTTTATGTATTTCTTAGTTCATATCTTAGATGTTTTTCTTTTAGAATTTATTGTTGGATGTAACTGGGACCCTGTGTACATAATCTCGTTTCATCACATGTACCACATGTGGTGCAAATGACAATAAAGAATCACTGACTCTGACTGACTCTGATGGCATAAGCGGGAAAAATATATAATTCCACCACCTTTAAATCTTTGAGACACTATTGATGCAATTGTGTCAGTTCTTGTGCTTTAAAACCAACAGTGTAAATACTCTTGTATATTCCTGTGATGAACTTGTGACCTGTGCAGGGTGTACCCCGCCTCTTGCACAGTGACTGCTGAATATGGGGAAGAGTGACCCCCGTGATCCAAAAAGGAAGAAGCAGGTAAAGATAATGGATGGATGGACAGATAGTATTGTATATGTATGCAAGTTTTCAATAAAAGTACGAAAACTTCAGATTGAAACACAGCCAAACTGGGAGTTAATAATAAAATATTGAAAACAACAATCTTCAGTATTTAAAATACAGTAATAAATTTAAGTTTAATGCATATGACTTTATGCCTTATTACAGCCTTGTTTTACTGAAATAACCAAATTAGATTTTTGTGTTATATGAGCATTTTTATGTCACTAGGAATGTTGAAGAAAAAGAAGCACAAAACAACAACAACAACAACAACAAAAGTATAATGGCTAACATTTGGAGACAGAACATTCAGCACAATATGAGCAGAATATAACTTTGCTATGGTAGTGAATAAAGCACAAACACTAACATAGGAAGCATTTCTACATCATGTAAAAACAAACGTGAATACATACAACATTTTGCTTCAACCACAAATGATGTAGTTGTTGGTCTGAAACAAATGTAAAACAATAAATTGCTATGGGCTTTATCTGTCCATTGATCAGACAAACAGTCACATAGAGATAAACAACCATTCACACTCTAACTCACACCTAGGGACAATTTAGAGTTACCAGTCAGTCTAACGTGCATGTTTTTGGTCTGTGGGAGGAAACGGGAGCACCCAGAGAACATCCTGGCATGCACAGAGAGGATATTCAATCTCCAAAAGGTCTCCGGCCAGGATTCGATTCAACGACCTTCTCACTTAAGAGGCAGCAGCTCTACCAGAGATATTTTCTAGATAAATTGAAAATAGGCTTGTATCCATTTTCAGACATGTCTCCATTACACACCTGTTTGATCTTGTTGCGAGAGCAGGTGATACGCTCTGTGATGCTCTGGTAGGTTCGGATGGCAGTGGTAAGTTCAGCATAATGCTGAACAATAAGTTTATCCAAATCCCGATCACACGTCTCAAAGGCCTCTTCAAGGCGACCCTTCTCTGTGGCTCTGTCCTGCACATCATCACTGCTGGACAGAGTCCTGCATCAGGACCGAAAGAAAAAGAGATGTGCTCAATAAAAATACAAGTCACAACAGCACTGTAGAAAACATTCAGATGTAAAATTAAATGCATTATTGTACATACAGAATTTAGATGTAACAGAAAGTGATGCAGACACAATAAACAAAAAGGTATTAATACTTTAATGTGACAAACTGAGGACATTACAGAAATCTTGAAAGCGATTTTAAGTTAAACAAAAGGTGTAACACTTTGAGAATTCTTGATTTATCTTAAGTAAGCACTTGTTGAAACATCTGCTAAAAAAAACACCAGTCTGAAATAAGACTTAATATTACCGTTAAGTTTGACTGATTTTTTTTAATTATTATTTTATTCTCAAGCAAAAACTAAGGATTAACTTTACACTCGTTTAATAACGTATCTACGACAACCGCAAACGTGTAAGCGTTTATGTCTTTCATATAATTCACAACACAGGAAGGATGTACTAGCTACCCTATGCTAACTGTCAAGTCGAGCCTGAGAGCAGATGCAAGGACAATTAAAAACACTGTAACGTCTTAACTGCGCTGGTAGCCTCATAAAATGAACGTAAAATAATCTTACCTAATGACAGAGATGAGAAGACCTGAGGGGTCTTTGTTTTTGCTAACAGCACTCCTGTATTTCCCTGAATCAGCTGCCATTTTTCCAGCTGCCGGACTTAAACAGGAAAAGAGAAGCGCGAGACCGAACGATGGAATGCTGGGAGTTGTAGTTTGAACGCAAGCAATTGCAACGCTGTTGTACTGTAATGCACATTTTCTCAAACTTGAGCTTCATTTACTGCCACTACGTATATGACAATTATGACGTGTTGCTTAAAATAATTTTTTGATCGATATACTTTATAAGTAGTAAATAAGTAGGTCACTAATTAGGGAAAAAAGCAAAACATAAACACCATATTGATCTTTTAAATGAGCATTCACTTTTTTGCCCTTTTTCAATATGAAATTACTATTTTTCATTAACATGGAATTTTTCATATTTTACATGAAAAAAGAACAACAACACTTTGACTTTATTCACTAAGTTAAGTTGCATGCAGAATGTTTGCGTGTTAAAAAGCATGTGCAATCAAATTTTTAAAAGTTTTTAAAAAATGGAAACGTTTCTTGCAGCTCTTCTCATGAAGTATCAGATAATCTTTAACTATAATATTGAACATTTTTTTAATTATTGTCCATTACCTAATAAACAAAGTACAAACAGCTTCTCTTGAACATTTTCAGTTAGACCTTGTAAGATTGACAAGCAGTGAAGGTCAGTGAGTTAATAGCTAACCCCTTTTGGAACATATATTGCTGGGTTTTGCAGGGCTCCCCTGTGTTGTATCTCTGGCCATATCTGCTTTACCATTGAGAATGGGAGAGAACATTGATTCTGGCAAAAAAAAAAAAAAAAAAAGGTCGATCTCCAGCAGCCTGAGTCCTGATTGATGTGCTGGTGGAGTGACGAGATAACATTGCGGGTGATCTTTGTTTTTGAACTACCTCCCCAATAAGCAATTGCTGTGTCATATGATAGCTGGTGTTTTTATCTTCTTTTGAAAGAATCTCACATCCCAGGTCCAAGTTTAATTTCAAGGCTCTTATCACCTAACCCTCAAAACCCTGTCTCATCAGTTCAAATAATTTACTTTTTTCTTTTTAATAATGCACTGCTAGGTCTATCGCAGTAGACACCGCTCTGACTTATTCGCCTGATTAATGCAAAGATAACAGTATACTTATGTGACAGAAATAAAATAAAATGCTGCAGCAACTACGTTAGTGTCCATTTAACATTCATTTTAAAAATACTGCAGGATGAAATGTTTATGATATATTGGATTATCTTTTAGGATATAACATTGATCTGCAATGCATTATTTTGCAGAGAGCATGAAATTACATTATTTAAAATATTTAAAACAAACAGTTGAAACAAAAACCTTGAAGCAGGTTATTTTAATTTAAATGGCTGGGATGCAATTTTGTATTTTATTTGGAGATCACATTTGTTGTTGTTATTCTTTCAGTTTCTGGTGTGAACGTTTTTATCAAACATCCCAGAAAAATACAGGTTAGAATAAAAGGATTGCTTTAAAATATGTTTTCCCATTTCAAAGTGTAAAATGTTCTCATGGAATGCTTAAGTATTTGCATCAGGGAAAAACTTTTTGGAATACTGTATTACATTTGAACTGGAGCAAAATGAGTCTAAGGGCATCTTTTTCTTGTCCTATGGGTAAAATAACTTGTTTTATATGACAACACATACAAAAAATGTAAACAGTTTTTAAGGCAGCTTTTTGATACATAACTTGAACCAATAATTGATTTTAGTTTTTGGAAAACATCCTTCTACAATTACTTACTGAGCAGAATATCTAATAATAATGTCCATACAAATTATAATGTACTGTATTTATTGCTGAGAAACATCCTAGAAATACAGTCAGTAATAAAGTTTCAAGAGCAATGTTTAAAAAACCTATTTCATGAAAACAATACAAAAGTTATAAAATAAAGTTATTGTTATACCAGCCTTTTATTATGGCAATCATAACTTTTAATGGTAAATGAAATGTAGCTTGATTTCATTTTGTTTTTTTTATCACTACTTTTATTTACTTTTTATTTTATATGCATTTTATGGCTGCTTGCTGTTGTGTGTACCTTATTTGTGGGTTCGTCTAAAACAGGTCTCTTTTGAAAATGAGTCCTCCTGACTCAATGAGACAAACCTGTATAAAACATGCATAGCATCTTTCTATCTTATCAAGAAGTGCTGTACACAACAATTTATACCCTCACTTACCCATTCATACAGCACTCCATTGTGTCTTTACAAAGACTAATCAGAGCTTTATCACATTCATACACCAGTGGGACACACATCGGAGGTAATGAGGGGTTCAGTGTCTTGCCCAGGGACACTTCAGCATTCGACAGCTGGTGGATTGAACCCCCAACTCTCCCACTGGAGGACAACTGCTCTAACCACCAAGTCACAGCTGCCCAGCTTCTAAGGTAAGTCTTACTGTGTTTCAAAATTGAAGCAAGATTATTTCCAACTGAAACGTTCTTGGAGGTTACTCCAGGGTATTGTCAGTGAGCCTATGACTTGTTGCACCACAGATTCAAGAGAAGCATCATGATCGGCTGCTGCTAATGCCTACTTGGTTTCTAAAAAAAACAACAACAAAAAACAAAGCGGTTTGTTCACACTTACTGTCCTTTGTCTCTAATCCTGTTTGTGGTGTACAGGATCTCAAGGCACAGATGTATCGAGGAGGGTGTCTAATTTGAAAAACTTGTGCTCTCCTCTCTGCTATTTTTATTTAATAAAGTGGTGTTATTGGCATTCTTAGGCCATGACCTTTAGCATGCACTGATATAGTTCACAGCTGAGAGTGAACCGCAGGGTGAGAGTAACTCAAAGTCCCCGGTCTGCTGCCACAAAAGGTGTAATGCTACGCTGGGTCAAGGGTGAGACTTTTATTCTAGTATTGAGGTCTTGAGTCTGGATTTGTTCTGGCATGATGGCAAGATGGAGCAGGAGATGGATCAATACATTAGGGTCCTGTCTGCAGTAATAGGGTCATTGCTCCAATCTGTAGTGGGGAAGTGAAAGACAAAGCTTTCAATCTACTGCTCTGTGTTTATGGTCATAAGGTGTGGATCACAACCAAAAGAACAAGCTGATATAAACAGCTGAAATGCTCTCTGGAGGTGTTCCAGGCACAGCTCAATGTGAGGAGACACCAAGAAATATCCAGAACCAACTGCAAGGATTACTTGTCATCTCTTTAGTGGGAACATCATGAGATGCCCCAAGTTGAGGAGAGGGATGTTTGAACTCGCTACTTCTACAACCTGACC
This sequence comes from Simpsonichthys santanae, assembly GCA_031762415.1. Taxonomy (NCBI): domain Eukaryota; kingdom Metazoa; phylum Chordata; class Actinopteri; order Cyprinodontiformes; family Rivulidae; genus Simpsonichthys; species Simpsonichthys santanae. The sequence goes on along the minus strand of JARVLU010000646.1, from coordinate 11,239,482 downwards.
ACAAATAGGAAAGAAAAAGCAACAAATCAATGAATGGATAGATGGATATAAAAACATAAAATAATACACTAATGTGTACTATCTAAATTTTGGTTATCGCTAAAATCTACAACTAATCCTATTATCCTAACTGGCAACATGAAGTAAAACGAGATATTTGACTTTACTCTGACTTTAACTAATGTGTTGTTTTAAAGACTTTTTCAATCAGTAATCACATTTTCTTGTTTACTGTAGCAAATTATATTGCATTATTTACAAAAAACTCAAATTATTATACAGTACTGTATAACACAAAAAACGAAAAATATTAACAAATGCTATAAAATAAATTAAATTTAAATAAATTTGCATTTTTTTAAATTTATGCAACAAAAATACAAAATGCCACAAAAAGTAGGTTTCTCTTTGGTGCACACTGGTTATAATTTACAACTTATTTATTTCAGAAGGTTCAATAGCCAAAAGGAGAATAAGGTGTTGAATCAAGTCCGATAACCATACCCAAGTTAGCAAAAGACAGTTGTTTTTATTTTTTATCTAAAGCCCCTTTGCCTAAAAAGAAGCATTCAGAATATTTAAACAGTATTATTATTTTAGCTGACCTGCATCACCCGTAGCTGAGTTGTGTGTTATAAAATTCCTTCTTGCTAAAATAATGCTGACTCTTTTTTTTTCACACAGTGCCATTCAGACTTGCTGCTTTCCATAAGCATCGTTCATTGCAGCCTGAGGCATTTCAGAGCATGCCCCAAGGACATTACTGCACATTATAATTCTTTATTGCATCATCATTTTATTGCAGAATTCTAGAGTGAGTACTCTATGGGGAATGGAAATGTGACAAAAGAAAAAAAATTAGAATTTCTGTCATCACAGAAAATCCCAGCAAATGAAAAACAATGATTCTGCACTGTAGTGTAATAAGTGTATATGGGTGACAGTTTAACAGAAAAGCCAACTCCTCTGAGAATAACTTCATACAAAATGTTTTTGTCAATGAATATATTGTGTAAAATGATTTATATCAGCCTTCAGTTTACATGGAATTTTGCACTAATACCAGAATCAACCATATTGAATTTTTAAAGGGATTTTTATTGTCTTTTTTTTTACATCATATCAACGAGATTGCAGAAAACACAAAACTACAACAATAGGCAGAAAAAGAGCATTATTAAAATTGTACTGGGATTTGTGTATAATATATCAAGTTTACAGGCTTATTCTTATGAGCTGTCATATTTTTGTCCTCGAGGCAAATCAAACTTACGTTTGCAGTTTTAAGCTCTGAAAAGCTCTGTGGGGTTTCTTTAGTTACGGTATAAAGGATGCATAAAAAGAGGCTGTCTGGTAAATTGGAAATCCCTCTGTGGAATTGGAGTTGATTAGTTTTCTATGTAAATGTTAAAGAATTAAAAAAATGTATGCAGTAATTTATGGATCCTATTGTGAAGCTGAGAACTAATGTTCACCATATTTTATCTAAAAAATATGCACAATTTTTATTATATTGTTTTAAATCATGCTTTTTATATGTTTTAATCATCACATGCCATACTTTTATTTTCTGCTCACTTTCTAATTACTCTTGTTTGATCTGCCTGGTGTCCGAGAAAGTAAACTGACTTATTTGCTGTGTAAAGCATGCTTATTTCATAACTGTGCTTTTATGGTTTCTTGCCTCTTTCAAAGGGAACAAAATGCTGATTCAAAACAAAATCTTATCAACTTTCTGGAACTTATGGATAAATGAGGGGAAAACAATGTAAGTAGAAGTAAAAAAAAAAAGTAATAGCAATGTGTGGGGGATTGTGTATTTTATATGGCTTGGAAACGTCTTACAGGTGGAACTGGAGAAGGTCGATAGGAAGAGAGATGTCTGGGTTTCTCTCCTGGACCTGTTGCCTCCGTGACTTGACTATGGATAAGTGGTAGAAAATAGAGATGTTGCAGTATTAATAAACTAGAATACAAGAATAAACCATAAACACACAAACAGGATTTGGTTCTAATTGTATTTGTATTGACCTCAGTTATGAATTTAGTCACTTATGAGATCAGTTTTTGTTTGTTTTGCAGACCTCACAGTGCAAAAAACGAATTTATTGTGGCAGTAGTCATCAATGTAGTGTAATACCATATCTTATGTTAAAAACATACTAAAATACAAATCCAATGAAAGGTAGTTTAATACACTAACCAATTTTCTTGTAATCTGATTCATACTGAGTTATTTTACTGACCTCAACACAAGTTGTTAAACTCTGAACCCCCCACCCCCCAGTTTTAACAGACAGACTACCAAGTGTAATATTAGTGTAATATTGCCAATAACATATATATTGGTAAATGGTAAATGGAGCTTACTTATATAGCGCTTTCCAGCCCCCATGAGGAGCCCCAAAGCGCTTCACAGCACCAACCATCCACCCATTCATACACACATTCATACACCGGTAGTGGTGGCTGCCATGCAAGGCGCCAGCCAGTCCTA
>JARVLU010000646.1:11226001-11236885 GCA_031762415.1 Simpsonichthys santanae | reverse complement strand
GTGTGTGTGTGTGTGTGTGTGTGTGTGTGTGTGTGTGTGTGTGTGTGTGTGTGTGTGTGTGTGTGTGTGTTTTTTTTATTTTTAATTTTTCGTTTTTGAAAAGTCAACAAAGAGCCAACCAGAAAACTGGTAAGATAGTTCTCAATTTTTGACATACAGCACTGTTAATGTTCAACAGTATAATATAAAATATAAATAAAATATTATATAATACGCATTAGAATTTCAACTGTGTTTTTGCAATTTTGTGAGTTTATGATGAAAAAACATTACCTGAAAAATACCATAGCTGAAAAGTTAGAACTCACCCAAGTAGGTGAAATTTTCCCAGGAGAAGTAGAAGTCAGGTGAAGTAGATCAAGTCTTTATCCATATCCATATGGTCTAAGCATAATATAACATATTTCTCTGTAAGTTGAATTATTTGTCCAGTTTTCTGTCTTATGAGTTGTTGTACATCTGTCCACAATGCCTTTGTGTGATTACATTGATAGAATAAATTAGATTTTTTTTCCATGAGTAGTTCACAAAATGTACAAGAATAGTTAATATCAGATTTAAATCTTTCCAGTGTTTTTTTTTTTATTTTATTATTTTTTAACAGGGTATACATTATGACTTTTATGTGAAACCTCTTTAACTTTATTTGTTATGAAAAATTTTCCCCCATTTAACCAAACTTGTTTCCAATTAATTTCTCCAAATGTAGAGGACCAAAAAAAAAAATATCTACCAGGAGGTAAAGTAATCTTCTGCAGCCATGTTCTTATAAGGTTGTTGGAGCATATTATTCCAAGTATATTCACTGATATCCATTTCACCTTGCATTATGGGACATGAAGAATAACATTGAAAAGTCAGATGAAGTACGAGCGTGTCACATTCCCACCCCGCCCATTCGCAGAAACAACCAATGAACATCGCTGTTACACAGAGCGACGACTTTTCTGTCCAATCAGCTCGCACTTTCTTCACTTTTGTCATGCTAAGGAAGCTCAGCTAGCACAGTCCTTCTAAAACTGGAGTTTGGGCCTCAGTTTTACCTGGCTTTAAAGTGAACAGAACAAAATCAAAGTGGATGTCTATATTTCACATTACAAGTGACCTATATAACGGGTTCTTGTAAAAACTTATTCGGTTCGACAGTCATGGGAGCGAACAACAGTACCCGGCGAGTGTCATTCGAGTCGGATGAGAACGAAAATATTACAGTGGTGAAGGGCATACGGGTAAGTTGCGTGATTCAAACTTACTGAAACAGGTTCTATGAATGAAAAAGTAATAATAATGTCCCAACAAAAATGCCTAAGGCTTATCTGGAGGCTAATAGCGCTTAGAGACTTGGCTCACATTGGAAACTTGAGAAAGGCAAGCAATACAGAGAAAAAGTTAACTGTTGATTCTAGTTGTAATCATGTTAGAGACAGTAAACTTAATATTGTTGGAATGTCAATGCAACAAAGCTCTATGATCCATAAATTAATTTATTATGTATGAATGTATGTGGTATTTAATGTAGATAACTTGGATGCCTTTTCCAAACCTAGCTGATGTTAAATATGTATTTGAGAAGCTTTAGCCAATCAGGTAAGACTTTAATGAGCATGTCTTTGTCTATTATTACTCACTTAGTAAGCCAGAATAAAACTGCTATGGTTTTGTTCTGTTTATCCCAGCACTGTAGCATATATCATCTATAAACAGAAATTGTTTACCGATAAACACTACCATTTATTCAGAATTTATTGATGTAAAAATCTTAGTTTTACTTGAACCGACTTAGAAAGTGTGCATACTTTCATAAGTTGTACTCAGGACAAGAGTAAAACTCAACTTTCCAAACTAACAATTGGCATATTGTGTAAAAATAAATAAAACCTCTCAATTAAACTGGTTGATTGGCAGCTGGGACCTGTGTTCGAAACAAGAACAGAGACTGAGTGCCAGTTTTTCAGATAAGTTTTAAGGAATATTTAAGTTTTCGTATCTATAATATAAAATAGATTTAGAATGTAGAGAGAGAATGATCAGGATTTGTCAACTTTTCATTAATTTGTCTGCATGGGCTCAGAAACACCTATTCGGCAGCATAAATAGCTTCCAAATATTAAAAATCAGATTGCTTTCAGATCTGCAGCAGGTACCTAACACGTAAAAAGAAGTGATCTCTCAAACATAGACTGCAGCACTCATAAGAGGTGTTCCAGAGAGGGACTACTGGTATGTGCTTTTGTTGATACATTTGCATACAGTATACCGTTATCTGGTATTAATACAGTATTTACAAAAAAAAAAAAACCCAAAGTAATTTTTCACTCTATGTTGGTTATCATGTTCTACTACTTCTGGTGTTTTTCATACACAGTTTATATACAGTATTTTTCAAAGTTTGCTATACCTCTCAAGCAATGAAGTGCTTTGTTTTGTCATCAAAGTGTTAAGATCCTTGCTCTTGTTGTGGGAAGTCTTGTCAGGTATTTGTAATGGGTTGCTTTGAAGTAAAAGGTCTTTTCTTTGTCATTTACAGCTTTCTGAAAATGTCATCAAACGGATGAAAGAACCCGTTGCTCCTCCAAAACCAAAACAACATGCTCCTACTTCCACAACTTCTGTGTCGCCAAACCTCACTCCATCTCCCCTACTGCAGCCCATACCTCAGTATCTTGATCCACTCAACTCCTTGCCACCTCCTCCTCCTTTTGTTGTTCCTGCTCCAGCTGCCACAGAGACTGTGGCTGCACCTCCTCCTCGACCTCCCACAGAACAGGTAGTGGCACCTCAAAAAGATGATTTGGTGCTTGCACCTTTATCATCTTCAGCTTCTGCTAATGCTATCCCTGATCCTACTTTTAAGTCTGTAGCAACACCTGCTCCTCTTCTTTCTGCTGATATGGTAAGTGTGGGAACATCTTCCTCTCCCCATGCTCCCACTGAACCATTTACTTCTGTTTCTTGCCATGCTTCAACTGTGGTAGAACCTATCACTTCACTTGCTTCTCCCCCTGTGGTTGAACCACCTCCTTCTCACATAAGTCAACGCATTTCTTCTTCGCCTCCTCTGTTAATCAAACCCACTTCACCTCCTGCTTCTCCATGTGTTTCTGAACCGATAACCTCTCCTCCTCTTCCCAAATCAGAACCCCTGTCTTCCCCTCCTGTTTTCACGCCTGCCACCATCTTGCCAGCATCCGTACTCCCTTCGGGGGGCTCTTTGTCCCCGCAGCCTACTGAGCCTTTAGCTAAACATCCCCTGCCAGTGTTTACTGCTGCTTGTGAACCAGTTTCACCTCCTCAGCCCACAGCGGGTCCATTATCACCTGCTCCAGTCCCCGAGCCAGTGGCAAGGCCTGAGTCAAGTCCAGTTCCACCACCTGCTGCAGCACCAGCAGGTGAGTTTTAGTCTGCATGGCCTGAAATCTGTTTTTTATAACAAAATAAAGTCTAAATATGTTTGTCAGGAACATAATTTTGACTTTGATGATGTAATATTCTGGTTAAAGCGATGTTTGTGCAAATTTAAGAACAGAGAAGCTAAAAAAAAAAAAACCCTTTTGAGAGTTAAAGTTGAACGTTGGAGGATTTCCTTAAATTATTTCACATAAACTACCACCACAAAGCCAAAATTGATTTTACTCATCATAATTTTTATTTTATTGTACTTTATTTAATTGTTTTTGCATTTTTTTAATTTTAAATACAAATTTTATCAACTTTAATCTTGCTCTTTTCAAGAAAATCAAGAGTTAAAACTCATCTATAAACTGAGTTTTTTTGTTGTTGTTGTTGTTGTTTTTTCATTTTAATGGTTGTTTTTTACCTACATGTATGGAATGCTGCTTTTGCAACATGTTTAATTAGAAGTTGAAGGTTACAAGGGACTAAACTTGCCAAGGATTTATTTTGCATTTAATTCTGATTATGTTTATTGTGTGGGTGTTTACTGCAGGCCACCTTAAGCTGTTTGTCTCCAACTTTTCATGGAGATTATAATTAGTCTTAATTTTAAAATGTGCCTTGCAGTAGCTACAATCACATTATGATTTATTGCCATCCTTTAACTGTTAATGACATGATTAATTCATTTTTATTTCTGAATGAGGTTGCTTAAAGTGTAACGTAATGAACAGCGACTGAAAGCATCCTCTGGGCTTTGTTTGGAGTTTTCTGCAGGCTGGCCTTGTTTTCTGATTCTCTTAAATAGACTGCTGTTTTAAGGGAGAAAAACAAAATATACAGCACTTACTAGACAAGGTTTACAGGGGTTACACAGGGAAACCTGATGGGCAGTTCATTCAGCATCAGTATTGGACAAAGGTCATGGTAAAAATGATCAGTCATGTGCCCACTCAACAATCATATAAACTCACAGCCTAATAATTTCCACCTCAAAGCAAAGTTTTGTCCTTATTGTTTTGTTAGATAGATGCCCAAATCATCTCACAACTTTGCAAAGGACATTTGAATGTTACCTGCTGATTACAAAGTACAGAATAGACCCTGGGCATAAATTCATTCCAGGGTGGCATCCATGAGGTGGGCAAGCTCCTCCATCCTTGACTGTGCTCAGTTAGTAAGGTAATTAAAAAAGGGCAATTTATGCCACACCACGCTGGCTTCAGTGATTAAAATGACACTTCTGCAGTTTAATGCAACAAACTTACAGGCCCCATTAAATGTTTTCTATCTATTTTTCTTTAAGTTCCTATGAGCAGTCAGTGTCTTACATGCATTAGGCAGCAAACATCATGTGTACAACATGATGATGAGGAGAGCATTTTTTATTTTATTTGTGTCACTATGATAGCGTTGTTTTTAATCTTAATGTCAGTGGCCTGTTGTACCATGTTTTACATAACTGTCACTTATAGAAATAAAGGAGGAATAAAATAAATATCCTATACTACAACACTTTTTTTAACACCACTGAATGATGTACAGGTGTATTTGTAAAAAATCTTAAATTTTTACCTGGCCATGATGGTTAATAATATGACACAAATACATTGTGTCATTTGGATTTTGTGCAAGTTCCATGGTAAATTGACAGCACCACTTCAGCAGCTCGATTAAATACAAAAATGCCGTAAGGCCACAAATAAATAAAAACGAAGAGCTTCCACGTTTGCTTGTGGATTGGTAGAAATACATCTTCATATTTCAAAAACCACTTTTCACACCTGAAAATTATTTCTCATCTTTGTCTGAAGTTCTTATCTTTGACTGAACTGAACTGAAACAATAAGTGAATTATAATAATATACCAAGAAGAATGCTTTGAGACTGACCACATGGCTATAGGCATTGAAAACCTGGAGTAGAAGAGATGTCGATTCAGTCGTGCCATTAGAGGTCACCTCGCAGCGTAAGTTGGATGCCAAGGTCACAAAGTATTATAGAAGTGAACAAAAGTCAACGTGTACAATTGATCATGCCTGAGCATGCTCTTTTTAAGGAATAAGAAAGCAAGGTGTGATGAATGTGAATGTGAATCTCGTTAAAAATGTTGCAAAGTTCAGCCCAATTCTCAAAGGGTACGACCTTAATGAGGCAGACATTGATTATGTGTGTCCACGAGAGTTGGGTATCGAGTGTAGCGCTCAGCAGGTCGGCCGTTTCTAAATCATGCCCCGACTAAGTGTGTGTGCTGATTACGCCATAGTCAAGGTTGAACCTCCTACACCTTCTCCAATACGCTATAAATATTCATATGCCAGAGCCCGCACACAGTTCTGGACTAGTCTGTTTAAAAATGTCTCCCAGGTGTAGCAATGAGAATGGGAATGAGAAACGGGAACATGAAAGTGCGGGTGCATAAAATGGAAACTTGTGACGATTATCAATCTTTTGTTTTTAGTGAAAATTGTCAGCTTGACCTTTATATCCATACATGGGTTTGAATTGGCTAAAGACTGTGAATAAAGATTAAAATCGTATGATCGGAGCGATATCTACCTGGGCTGGAACCAAGCTCTTGGCACATTTTTCCCTTTCTTTTCTTATCTATTTTGTGAAAGGTGCGTGGTGATTCAACTAAGCGCAAGGTAGAAACGTGAGGAAGTGGTAATGTTACAGATTATGCCCTCCATGCAGGTCCTGGGGTTAATGAAACTTCTGATGAGAAATGCAATTTGCCTTTGTCTATTATCTCCACTGCCAATAGCCTGTGCACCACTGCCTTGTCGCCTCCTCTGTGGGTTTTTCCATAGGGTGCAGCGATTGGTAGAAAGGAAAAGGAGGGAGATGCGTCTAAAAAGATGATGGGTTTTTAATCTTTTTAACATTTACATGTCCTACTCAGGACTGACAAGGTCTCTGTCAATCTGGGATTGTCTCCAACCCTAAGCAGCCTCCCTGAAGGACCCCAGACAGTGTTTATCATATCAGAACCTGTACTGTGGCTGACCCTGTGGGCTCACTAGCAATATGAAGCCTCTCTCTGTGAAGCTGGAGAGGATATGAAGGGCTGCCGCTGCTTGCCTGAACTTGGAGGAATTTGAAAATGTTCCTTTTCATAGCATGGTTCAAGAAAGTATATATTGAAAATCATGATTATTATAAATATACTGTAATTATAAAATATAATTGAAATCTACAGTTGAAGCTGATATTGCAGTTGTAACCTCTTTAAATAAATTCTGTACTTAAGCACAGAATTAAATTGCTAATTGATTTTGGAGTGATGTGCACAAGGTAATAAAAGGCGATTGCATTTAAATATTCTGTTGTGTACATTTTGCAGTCATTAAAACCTTTTACACATTTATCATGAAGTGACAATTGGAAATTGTGTATTAATAAAATAACATTTAATAAATACAGTCGTTCATTCATTTTTTTTTTTTTTTTTTTTTTGCATTTATCTTTGTCTTAGCAATCTTTGGGCACACGTGAGATTCAGGGAGGAGTCTTGCTTCCCAAAGCATTTCCATGAATGAGATGGGAATCTGTGGCATTTAGGTGTTCCACCTATTTGCTCTGCCATTACTTAGTATTGCAACACAGAAAGCAGCGTTGCTCATTTTACCTGTCTGTGGTGACGTTCTGGCTGAGCAATTTATGTTCAATAGGTAATATTTTCAAAGCTCTTTATGAAAAGCACCATTGTGTTTCTACTTTGGTGTCACTAAGTTATGTAAGCTTTATACCAGCACTGAAGCTACAAGTAACAAGGCAGTGGTAATTAAAAAAAAAAAAAATTGTTGATAAAATCAAATACTGTAATCAGAAGAAGTTACTTTTTATTTAATGTAAGGAAAAATGGTAATCTTTAGTTTTAATGTTCTCACCTATCTACCAACACCAGAAATCTATAAAGTCCAATGCCCATTTCCAGTGTCTATTATAAAAAGTGGAGCACTCATGTCATATCCTCTTACAGTTTCATATTTACCAGTTTTAATTTAATTACTTTAATGTGACATAGATGTCTGTTGCAGATTGTTTGTTAGGGTTTCAGACCTACAGGTTGTCTCTTTTCTCCAAACACAGTTGTAATTAGACTCCTCAGCAGTGAGATCAATGTTGTTTGTGATTGCAGTCAAACATGATGGATATTATTTTCTCATGCTCTGAACAGCAGGTGTCAGCGGACTAGATCTCTGAGGATGTATTCTACAGCTAAAAAGTAGTAATCTGTCAGTCTGTTCTAGTGTTTCCAGTCCCCTTTTCTCTGTTTACCTCTTGATAGTTATTTGGAGGGGTTACTTGTTTTTGACAGAGAAAAATACTTTTTAAATTGTAGAAATTAGTGAAATGATTAGAACACTGTAACGTGACAATGTTTTGTTCCACAAAGCTGCAGAACCCCCACAAGGTTCATGTATATATGACAACACTTTCTTAAATTTGTATACGTTTGTGACTTTGTGGTTTTGGTATTACTGAACCTCGATCAATGCTTTTACGTCAGTTTTAAAGTCATTTTTGTGGCATTTGACGTTGAAAGTGCTTACAATTGTTTAATATTTGATTATGTGTTGAGAAGAGGCAGAAAATATAGCTCTGACTTTCAGCACGTTAGGTTTGCTACATGTGAGATCAGAGTAAGTGCTTTAAAAATACACACTAACCCTGTGTCTAAATTCAGCGCTTGTGCATGATCCAGTGTTGCTTGTTATTTTTTTGTTTGTTTATTCAAATAAATTACTTGCATATTCCTGGTTGTTTTTTGTTTTTTTCTCAGCGTTAATCTGATTAAAGTGTAATGAGATTTCTGTGGCCTGCTGTTACCACGTTACCAGGTAATAATAGACTCTGACAATAAGGATTATCCCATCTAACTAATGCAGTGAGAGACTAATCTTGACAGACTTAGACACTCTCCCCCATCACTGCAGCGTTGCAGCACACCACATGCCACTTCTGTCTTCAGAGCACGTTTTTTGGGCTGGTCGCTGGCCGGCATCTTTACTTTCATGCTTAATTACCTGCCAAGATAGGCCCGTGAGGACACGGAGTCATACACGTATGTCGTCAATGACATGATATATGGAGACAGGGTGGGATTGAACTGTGATTTTTAAGACTGGAGAATGCATATCTGCCATTTTAAGTGTATGTGTAAATAATAAACAGAATATTCTATGGCGAGCTATCTATTCAGACTCCTGCAGATTTTCTCCTTTCCAAATAGTCTAGGTTTTGTAACTTAAAATTGTTTTAAAGCACACACAATAGGCTGCTTCAACAATGTTCAGTCAGGTCATCTAGACGGTTTCTTTTTTTTTTTTTTTTAATACTGAGACGTTTCATCCTTCATCCAAAGGACTTTTTCAATCTGAGGAGCCACCAAACAAATGGAGTCCCACAAACAGCACACTCCCACAGTGGGGAAAATACAGTTTGCTGGTGATAAGATGGCCTCCAGGGCCCGCACTCTCCCCCGTCAACTCAGCTAAGGCAGTCATGCCAAAGTGGTTCCAAACACCAAAGTTCATGCTCGACAATCCAGGTAAAAATCCAGCAATGTTTAGTCAGGTCCTTGAAGAAATCCTTTGGATGAAGGATGACACGTCTCAGCAAAAACAAAAAAGAAACTGTCCAGATGACCTGACTGAACATTGTTGGATTTTTACCTTGATTATTGAGCATTAACTTTGGTGAATAGACTGCTTTATTAAATAATGCAGTGATTGTAGATTAAAGGACATGGTTTTTGAGGGGAAAAATACTTTTTTTTTTTTTTTGCAAAAAACTTCAAGCTTTTGCTAAATGCTTTTTTTTTTTTAATTGGCATTTGAGGATGTAAAGTCTACTGCATGGTCTTGTTCTCTATCAGTGGTTTTGACTATTTTCACATTCTTTATCTATATTAAATTTTTTTTCTATTGCTTTTTTTGTTTTCAGTGGATGAGGAGGCCCTGAGGAAGAAGATCGCTGATGAGCTGAAGAAAAGCTTGGAGCAAGAAAGGGCTAAAGCAGAGCAAGAGATGCAAGCATGGTTAGACTCCTGGCTACACACACACTTACACATACACATACAATCTCCTTCTGAAATATTATTTTCATTCTTTTACAACAACAACAAAAAAGGGTGTTACAATGCATTTTTGGACTTTCTAAAGCAGATTTCTTGCTTTATAAATTGCAATATATAATTTATATTTAAAATGTTCACAATGTTAAAAATAAAAGTGCGACATCGATCTTAAAATGAATTGACACTTTTGATATGCAGCCTAACCACATTTTAAAGTTTTTAAAGAGTCCTGACTTTTTTAATGTAACCATCCTCCTCTTTCATTAATAGTCAAAAAGGTCAGCATCACTCTTTCCGATCCCTACTGTTTCCAATTTACCTCTCTTCCGAAGCACATCAGCACATTTTCCTTTCCTCCCTATTTGCTGTCGTCCTCTCCTTCTGCTCTCCTGCAATCAATTAATCATGTCTTAGAAAGGAGGGCACAATGCTGAGATAATTTCCTGGGTGTAGAGGGGTGATCTATTAACGCTCCCTGATGAAGAAACACACTCTTTTTGCCTATTCTCATTTTCTTTCCCTTCTCTTTAAATCATTTTCTGCTTTTTCTGTATCTATTCTTTTCTTGTGTTGCCTAAAAATAGATTTATCATCTAAACATAGTGTTGCTCATGTCTGTTCAGTTTTTATTTGGTTGAGAAGGTAGAAGGTGGGGCTAACCGAGCACCTGGCCTATTGTTTAACCTCCTGAGACCCGAGCTCTGCTTTGCAATGCATTTTCATATCTCCTAGATGTTTGTGATTTGATGGACCTGATTTGTGTATAAATAAAGCTTCCTCTTCGAACAGGAAGAGGAAGTTGTATTTTGTTACATGGTTATGACATACTTTTGTAAAAAAATAAAAAATGTCCTCAGAAGGGACAATGGGCTTATTTTACAGCATAACACAACAACATTAACATGGCTTGACAAATAACAAAACACTATTGAACAGAGTTAAGTATGTCTCCATATGTGGACACAGGGTCTCAGGATTTAATGCCCCATTCAAAGCAATAAATAAATAAATAATTCAGCAATTTAAAAAAATGTTAATCTCTGATTTATTATTTCTGTTTTTTTTTTTTTTTTTTTTTTAATACAACTACAGCAAATACCGATGCCTAGAGAAGATCAAATTACACATTTACAGTACAAACCGGATTCCATAAAAGTTGGGACACTAAACAAATTGTGAATAAAAAACTGAATACAATGATGTGGAGGTGCCAACATCTAATATTTTATTCATAATAGAACACAAATCACATATCAAAAGTTTAAACTGAGAGAATGTATCATTTTAAGGGAAAATATGATGTTTCAAAATTTCATGGCATCAACAAACCCCAAAAAAGTTGGGACAAGTCCATTTTTACCACTGTGTGACATCCCCCCTTCTTCTTCCAACACTCAACAGACGTC
>JARVLU010000646.1:11200181-11225901 GCA_031762415.1 Simpsonichthys santanae | reverse complement strand
CTTTATAAACCCTTCCCACAAAACACTACGTTAAACACTCGAAAAGAGCACAGAATGTCATGATTTCAGCTCCCTGCCACCTCTGCTCTTTGCCACCTGCAAGCGCTCTTGACCATGCCCACTTCTCTGCTTTGCACGGTAAACAGCTGATCAGCTGCAGCATGAAGTGATAAAGCGAGTCTGCGATAAACGAACCGCGAAGTAGAGGGACTACTGTATTTCATTCCTACCCCCCCCCCCCCAATTTTTACTTTTGCAAAATATAATGTTGGCTTGCCTATTATTATTGACAGAAACCAGCTTTAAAACTACTGTGCAGGGAAAATACAGTAAAACTGAATACTGTCCATACACTAATCACTTCAAAAGAGTTTATCCTTATAAAAAAAATGAACAAAAAACAAACAGTAAATCAAAGACTTGATGAACTTGTAACAAACTAGAACAGTCACTGAAGACGATTTATATTTCTTGGTGTGTTTTGGCATTTTTATTTTGCTTTAAAATTATTAATAGAAAGTATCCATTCATTTTGTCCAATGCAATATTGCTGTATAAACTTTTTGGGGGGATTTTGTGGATTTGTGGCGCTTTGATTAGGTACGATTCCATCTGTTTGGCTGTAGGGCCATAAATGAACTCCAGAAATCTGGCTTTACATATTTTGCTCTGGTAGAAGTGAAGTAAAAGCTTCTGAGCTGCAAGTTTATTTAGGTGGAGCCTAAACTAATTTGCAGAAAGGAGCGGGTGCAGAGAGCAGATTTGCTTCTGCTTTTCCATGAGGCATCAGAGCAGAACAACTCAGAAAAGGATGAGAGAGAAGGTGGGATGAGGGTGAAAGAACTCTCACGCCAATTCGTCTCTTTCCCTCAGCCTAACACATTTTTTGTTACGGTACCTGTTTTTATCTTTTACTTTTCAAGACACTTTCCTCAACTTTGCACCTCATGTATTGTTAATTCACCACCTTCTTTTTTGCTGTTTTTTCCCCAAAACATTTCCTCATTTTTTTTTTGTTTCTTTGTTCAGTCTGCTGTCCTCTATTCCACATTCCATTTTTCTTTCAAACTCTTTTCTTTAGTGTGAATGTTTTTGTTTTAGAGTCCAACTCTAACACTCAAAGGTTAGTTGTTGCTGTGAAACTTCTGCCCATTATTTCAGCATGTAGTCGAGCAGTCCATTTTTGGCCTGTGCAGTATAATTGCATGTCAGACTTCTGAGTGAGAACACTGACCTTCTCTCAGAACTTCTGCATTTCTTCTCTGTTAAACGATCACTCTAATAAATTCTGCATTTCAACTAACAATGTAGGTTTAAAAAGAAAAATTTAAGCCATCAGACATAGTTTTATCTTGTATCTAAATATCTATCACATAGCAAGGTATGACAATAGAATGACATTAATAATGCTGTGTGAAGAATACTAAAAAAACAGAACTGTATGATTTAACTGTATGATTTATGGATAAATAAAAACATGTTTAAAAGATAATGCATCAAATGTTGAACGTTGTTAAAATTGTTGCCAGCTGCTACTATATTTGTTGACTTTGTTTAATCTCTTTGTATATCTGCTACTTGTAAAATAACATTTTAATCAGTTTGATCTTGTTTATCTAATGTTATCAACTCACAGTTGAGCTTTAAAAGATGTTTAGACACAACACAGAATGAGTACATTCAAGTCTCTAAACGTATGCCTGTAGGAGTTGTGCTTTTGTACCTGCTGTCTTGTTTATGTCTGTGTTCCCCCGATCCTCTGTGTATCTTTATAGGGTTTGTGTTTTTCTAGTATCTAGCCCCATCTTGTGTCGTGTTCATGTCTTGCATCCTATTTCTCCTTCTCTGGCATCTGTGATTACTCACAGGTGTAACACACAGTCTAATTGGTGTTTCCTGTATATAAGTCTGTGTCTGGGTTTTAGTCCTTGCCCTGACATTGTTATTTGTCCACTGGTGATGTTCCGTCCTGTCCCTTGTGATGCCGAGTTTGCTCCTTGTATTCATCTCCTGGGTTATGTAAGTTTGCTGCCCTGTCAGCTCTTTTGTTTTGTAAAATAAATTCTTTATTTTATATTATCTTGAGTCCTAGCCTTCTTGCACCATTGGATTCACTAGTACCAGCCTATTGTGACAATACCATTCTACAAAAAGGCTTGTATGCTTGATTAGTTTTGATATTTGAAGGTGAAAGTTACTTTTTTTTTAACTAAAAATTATGGTAGTTATAGAAGTAATACTGTCGAGTGAAGCTTAAAAAACAATTAGTGTATTATATATTTGTAGGTTGTTCCCAATACAATGTTCTTTGAGGAACAGCCTACCAGCATCAGTTTTCAAAAACTAGATCCTGGTGTGGTGTATGCTCACAGCACACATCTAAATAGAAGTTTGTTTCACTGTTTCACAGAAACTGCAATCAGATATGGTGTATATATGTGTTTGTGTGTGTGTGTGTGTGTGTGTGTGTGTGTGTGTGAGCATGTGTGTCAGAGAGTGCATACATCTATAAAATATTCATAGCCAACATTCCAAGACAATATTCCTAGCATCAATATTGCATTGGGTCTTTAAATGCTTTTGTTTCAATGCACCTGGGTTTAGTCTGCACTGGTATGCAGGCTTACCAGACATTTTGGTCCACTCCTGCACTGAAATGCATCTTGTAAAGATGAAAGTTGGATGGCAGGAGTATGAAATAGGTGAGGAGATTAGGTAGAAGATGTGGGATGAGAAATGGGGAGTAAACAGGAGATAAGACAAAAGGCATTAACTCAAATTATCTCTTAGGTACTGTTTTAAGGGTAATAATATCCACAATTTGACCACTTTTCAATGATGGATTAGTGGATTTGTCTTGCTTTTTTGATCATGACTAATTAATTTTGATTACTGTTAGTGGCCAATGTGCAGATGCATTCATAAACAAACCAAAGTTGAACGTTGAGTATCACATAGTCGGTCTTGAAAACTCCACCCATACATTTTTAAATGAGCAGCTTTTATTGAAATCAAACATCCTTAAAAATAGACATAAAATAATAACATTGTTATTGTTTCTTAAAAAATACCTTGATATTTTTACATTTATGCATTTTTTTAGAAGTTTATACATTCCTGAGATCCTAATGAAATGCCTTACAAAAATACTTGAGGTTCAGTAACTTAACAACGTTTGAGTTTGCTGCCAGACAAGTTTGAGTTTGGACAATCAGTAGTGCTTAATAACCCTAGAAGTACATTATTTATGAGTGAGCACATAGTACCTAGCCTGAGAGTTTTCACTCGCACATACCACACTAATAGGAAAAATACTTGACTGATATTGTATTGTTATAAAGAAATTTCCCATTTCCTTTATCTATAATTGGCCACAGACTTATAATGGTGATCTCTTTTTTTAATGCACAATCATGTTGCATATAGCTCATTAAACTGACTAATGGTGGAATAATGCAACTACCAACATGAAATGATAGTCATTCAAAAATCATGTTCCACACACCTTAGTTGTAATGAGGATCGTATTTTTCAGACTACAAGGCGCATTAAGCAAAACAAGTTAACTTTGACAGATTTTTGAGCGCCGTGTACCACATAAAATCGGTTCGAGGTCAGTAAGCACAACCAGAATTAATACATAAGACGCACCGGATTATAAGGCTCGAGACGCACTGGATTATAAGGCTCACTGTCGATTTTTGAGAAAATTAAAGGATTTTAAGTGCACCTTATAGTCCGAAAAATACGGTAGTTTTTTTGGAACTACTGTTGCCTTTCTATCATCTGGAACTAGTCTGTCCATCTCTGAAGACCGTGTGTGCTGATCCCAGTAGATCAGCAGTTAAGATATTTAGCCCAGCCCTTTTGGTGCCAAAAACCATACCATGTTTCAAAGTCACTTAAATCCCCTTTCTTTTTCATCCTGGTGTTTAGTTTGAACTCCAGCAAGTTGTGTTCACTACGTCTCGGTGCCTAAATGCATTGAGGAGTTGTCATTTGATTGGCTATTTAGCTATTGCATTAACGATCGAACAAGTATGCCTACTAAAATGGCTGGTGAGTAATGTTAACTTTAACAGCTGCTATTTATAAATGCTCATTTGTCAAATAGTAAAATGCTATTAATACTGATTAATCAGAAACAGTAAAGTGATTTATTTATTCCTACCAGGAGAAAAAAAAAATTGGCAAATACCAATTTTAGATTTTTTGTGAGGTTATATTTACGGTAGGTTAAAGGTGCAGCATTGTTGGCTCATTCTATTTAAGTACACTATGCAAGTGCTGTTTGAAATCTTCAGTTCGATAGAAAAGCAAAAACCTAAAGAAACAAAGGTTTTAACTTCCCGCGCCAAGATAGAGTGAGTGCAGGAAAGCCAAGGTGGCCCCAAACAAAGTGCCACGGTTGTGTTATTTCTTGAAACTTTAGTTACCGGTATTTCAAACACCTAAAAGCATAGACAACTTAATATTTTCATATTGTCCTCTTTGTGCTCTTGTTGAAGGTCACCTCTTAAAAGGCAGAGAGAGTTCAACCAAATGTGCTCCTTTTTAAATTCACTATACCTGGGCAGCTGTGGCTGAGTGGTTAGAGCAGTCTTCCTCCAATGCAAGAGTTGGGTGTTCGATTTCACCAGCAGTCACATGCCCAAGTGTCCCTGGGCAAGACACTTAACCCCTCATTGCCTCCGATGTGTGTCCCATCGGTGTATGAATGTGATAAAGTACTGATTAGACTTCGTATGAATGGGTAAATGAGGGCACATATTGTGTTGTAAAGCCCTTTGAGTATCTTGATCAGATAGAAAGGTGCTATGTAAGTACAGTCCATTTACCATACCTCCCATGTTCTGTCTTTCCATCTTTTTGTTTTGAGACTTGGTCCAATGAACAACCAAAACAACAGTTAATTAGCTAAGATTATTCTCCCCTACTCAATGCCAAGCCAACCCCACCCCATCAATGTATCCTCTAAATGCACAATACTTTTCTTTCCCCCTGCTCAGCTATTGTCTACTTGCTCCCGCTGACTGACTCTACCATTCTCTGTGTCAGAGCTCCTCTTCCCCTCCTAGTGCCAATCTTCTACAGTCGAATGAAAAATGTGTCCAATATCCCAGAGACAGGCCAATAATGACTGGAAAGCAATAGAGGTGAAGCAGACAGATAGCATCTAGCTAGTGATAGCAGTCTTTGCTTGGGTTAGCACTTGTGAGAAAGTCAGTAGCTCATTTTTTTTCTACTGTGTTTATTTATTTATTGTTTTAGTCTCTTACTTTCTCTTGACCAGATTGCTGTTTTTCCTCACTAAAGACAATTTTAGATTTTAAAGCAACAAAGAGCTTCTTTTTTTTCAATCTGTTCAGCATAACAAAACATGTATTGTTTAAATAATTGTTTTTAATCTGGCAAAATAAAATAATTTCCTAAAAATTGTGTTGGTTTGGATTTAGAGCACCAAACTAAAAGTAAAACAGCAAGTTTTGTGTTTTTTGCAAAACTTTCAGAGCATTTCTGAACACAGTATGTTCAAACTGTCTTCTACACAAAAAAAAAAAACACATTCCCAGTAGCTCAAATCAAAAAGTGACATGTAAATGGTCGAATTAGCTGCTTTTGCGGACTTGCATAAGTACCATCCAATACTTTTGTCAAGAAAAAAAACTTGTTTATTGTTGCTTTTCAGTCATAGTTGTAGCAACTGTCCAAGCTTCTTTGAGTAAAGGTAGCTTAGATGCATTAGCCGTGCAGGCAGGGAGGCGTAGATTGTGGGGGAAATGGTGAATGTAAAAGGCCATTAGGAGGCTCACCGTGCGTCTGTGTGTGCGTGAGGCTGATGATGGATGGAGTGTGCTGACGTCCGCAGCCCAGTGGACTGTAAGACTGGACATGGCTGGTCTCTCTCCGTCTCCCTCCATCTCTTTCTCCCACTCTATGCTTCACTTCCTCAGGGCCAAACATGTCGTGTCGCCACTGCTTGTGCTTTCTACTTACTTTCACTCTTTTCCTTTCTTTTTTTTTTCCTCTTATTTCTCCTTGCTCTCTGACATTTAGTAACATAGCATGGCAGATTTAAGGCATCAGGCATACTTCAATTACTTCTAACTGTCATCTAGTCTTAGCTAAAGGTATATAGGTGAGCTGCTTTTACCGGCCTGTCTATCAGCAGTTGTCACTGTTTATATAGTGCCTATATTCTCAGGTGACTAAAGACATAAATGAGTTTTTCTATAAAAGATAAAATATCTCTTTGACAGATTACTGTGTGCTTGTAATACATGAATAGCAGAGCTAAGATGTGGGAAATATATTCTGTATACAGTAAATATATGTCTTTATAACTATTTGTTTGTAGATTGTATTTTTAAATGATCACGATGAGCAATACTGAAACCTGGGTGAGCTGTAAAAATTTTATAACTTTTGTGTTTATAAAACTATATAAAGATTCATTGTGATGAAGAAGTTCAGTTTTTAGAACACTAATGTTGTTTAGCATTGTTTTCACCGTTACCATTATATATAAGAACACGGCTGAGATTCAAATGAAGAAACTGTGTAGCATGCATTAAGGTGTGTATCATATCATTTTCCAACATTGCAATCATTTAACATTCCCCATTACTCTCAGGCATCATCTTTCTCATCAGCTGTATCTTTTATGAGCTCCCTGCATCTTTCTTCAGCAGACATTTATGAAGATCCTCGCTGTCTTCATTCCGTCTGTCATAACTCACTCCGGTGCTCACACTCTGTTCTCTGTTTATTGTACCTTGCCACGACTGTTTGATTTCTCACAGAAGATCACTTTTAGGGGTTTCAGGGATGTTCCGCCGTATTCAATCAAGCGCACTGTCACCGAATAGGGAGTGTGTTGCTAGGCAACTATGAGAACCGCGTGGCGGGGTTCAAACGGTGGTCCTGCGTCTGCGGAGAATGCGCTGCCTCTGTCTAAACAATTGCTTCACAGAAGTGATGATTTCTATTGATGGGTGAACGGCTCTTCTGTGTAATTACTTGCAGTTTATTTGAACTATGCAACAGCTTCATTCTCACCGGTACCTTTTTGTCATGCACGAGTTTTACATTAAAGGTTTTTAAACTGTTACTCTTCAGTCCAATAAATTTCAGTCTGGTCATCTGGATGATGTCTTTTTTTGTGAGACGTTTCGTCCTTCATCCAATTGCCTTCATCGGTCCTTTGGATTTGGACGCTGGATTATTGAGCTTGAACTTTGATGTTTTGAACCACTTTGGCTATGGCTGCCTCAGAGGAGTTGACAGGGGAGAAGGCGGGCCCCTGAAACCATCTTATCACCAGCAAACTGGTTGGCCTACTAAGTGCTGCTTGTGGGACTGAGTTTGCTGTGATTCCTCTCACTGATGAAGTCCTTTGGATGAAGGATGAAAAACGTCTCAACAAAAAAAAGAAACCATCCAGATGACCTGACTGAACTTTGTTGTATTTTTTTTTTACCTGGATTATTGAGCAATACTCTTCAGTGTTGTTCTATTTTGTTATTTACTTAAAACTAAGAACAGGTGACGAGAATCAAACTGCATCAAAATGTAAATTGTTGTATGACGACACTGGCAGGACTTTTGCTACCACTTGCTGCAATTTCTCTTAAACGGGGTCTATTCTTGAAAAGCACTTAATGCTATTTGAAAAGACAGAAAGTTCCATGAGACTATGAATAAAGATATTTCAAAGCAAGCCGCTATTTCACATCTCACTTGACATTGTATAGAAGAGCACCTGCTTTTAACATAAATGCAATACAAAAAAATTACATTTTAAACTTTAGTTTCAACTTGCCAATCATCAGAGAAGAACCCCCTCTGTGCCTCTGACAGTGGAACTATCATTATTGCCTCTTGTAAGAAGTGAGGCAATTTCCTTTTCCAGCCATCGTGTCTCTGCAGCACTGAAAAAAGCACTCTGTAGAGTTCTGGTAAAAGGTCTCACAGCTTAAACTGTAGATGTTTCCTAGAGTTCAAGAAAATGAGTGGGGAGCAAAGATGCACATCAGTAACCAAGAGAAAGAAAACTGGCATGTTGAGAGAGAGTGGGCCCCGCTGCCCTGTTATTTTTACTGAAAGAAAGGATGGAAGAAGGTGGTCCAGGCAGAAAATGTTGCGAGGATTCCCAGTTTGACTGATACTCAGGTGTCAGACCTCCTTCTACCATCTCCGGTTGTGTTTAAACACTGCAGCTAGACTGAATACTGCCATAAACAGGTGCTGACTCATCACTTAAACTCTTTTGCAGTCTCACCACAATGTTGATGCTGAAATGGTACAGAGTTAAGAAACCACAATTATTAATTTTGTGGCATTACTTATATAATATTATAGGGTCTTGTTTCCTGTCCTATAGATGACATTTTTTAAATTTTATTCTTATTTAAAGCAATAACACTCTACCATCACATTGTTAAAATTGTTATTCATTCAACCTTTGGTTATACAGGTTAGTCTCATTGAGCCTCGAGGACTGTTTTGAATGTGGAATGAAGGTTTATTCATACCTAAAGAAGTGTGAACAATGACTTGTGATTAATAAAGAAAAAGATTTCCTCACAAAGTTGAAATGAGAATCCCAGAAGGAAACATTTTAGGTTCTTTCCATTTTAGGCTGTGTGACTATTTTTATGTATTGTTTGCAGGGGTGTCAAACACTTACAAAAGGGGGCCAAAATTAAAACCTTTTTCAAACTAAGGACCAATTTCAGAAACTACATTAACTCAAATCAGATACCCGACCTCTTTTCTTGGTTACAGGTTCCTCAACAAGAATTTGATTGGTCTCATTTGATGTTCTCTGTTGTGCTTACAACATCATATTCAAAGATTAGTGAAAATTTTCAAGAGATAGAAGTATTTTACGTTTCACATATAATCTTGAGGGCCAGATAAGAGGTCAACGAGAGCCACATTTGGCCCCCGGGCCTTGAGTTTGACACACATGGTCTAGTGCGAATGTGAAATGCCTGTGCATTTTTATTTTAGAGCACTTGTAAGTTTTTTCTTAAGTTTCTTTGAGTGGCAATTATGTAGATTACAGAATTAAGCGGTTGAGGTTGTTCAGCATGAGTGTTTTTTTTATATGTATTTCTTTAAAGTTCTAGCAACCATTTAGAGGTGAAAATGTTAAAATATTTGTTTTGATTGAATACAGGTTTCATGCAGAGAAGGCCCGAGCATCAGCGCAAGCTCAGGCTGAAACCCAATCACAAGTCCAGGCTGAAGTGTCCAGGATGTTGTCTGCAGAGCGGGCCTTGAACCAAGAGAGCCTCCAGCAGGCCATTTTAAGAGAAAGGATCACCATTGAGGATGAGAGGCTCCGAGCTCAGCTGCTTGTAAGTGTTTTCACAAATAAAATTAAAAAAAAAAAAAACTTTGGATAATTTTTTCTGAATAAATTTCACAAAATGGATGAATTTTTTTTAATGGAAAATTGATATGCAGAGTTAAAGTGATGACTAAAACTGGATTCCACATTGATAGATTTATTTAAGAAGCAAAAAAAAAAGAAACAAGTTGAAAATCATGCATTTACATTTTGTAAAATCTAATAATTCAAAGAACATTATGTGGGTCTTCTTTCTGCTTTCAACAGCTGCTTTAGTCCCCCCATAATCCACGTTTTTGGTACATAGTTAAAGTCAGCTGAACTTCAGTTTTGAGTAAAACATATTCAGCAGATCATAGTTAAGGTTTACAAAGCTGCCTTTATTTTTATTTTGTTCATGTCATTATTGCCTATTTGCAAATACTGCATTTATTTGCTGCCGGTACTGCTCATTTAAAAATACTGCTTTCTCTGTATGATTTGATCATATAAAATATATTGAACTTAAATGCACCCTAACATTTTTTCCACTATACTGTATATATTTTTTTTATGCATTCAGTTAACGCTCAAGTGCACCAAGTGTTTTGTTTTTCTTTCCCAAATTTTCCACTTTTGCTTTTATGATTTTTTTTTTCCTAGATTTAAAATCTCATGACTTTAGCTATTGTAGCTGGGTGTACAATAAACATTTCTGTTGTTCCTTTCTCTTTTTATTTTTTTCTGATTATTTTCCTTTATCTGCATGCACGAGTGTGCATTTAGTGTTCATTTTGTTAAGGGAACATCAGACATGTAAATCTATTATGAAATATCTGTTGAATAATTCTGCACCATGGGCTGTGAGGCGGTTTAAAATAGTAGGCAGCAGATATTTGGATATTCACTGTGCACCTGCAGAGGTTTCCCCTCGGTGCCTTGAATCCCCTCTCACTGTCAAAAGACATGGATTAGGTTAATTGTCAGTTAGGCGGGCGTGAATGGTTGTCTCTGTGCGTGTGTCAGCTGTGCAATTGACTGGCTCTTGCTCAAAGTCAGCTGGAACAGGTTCCTGCCACATGTGATCCTCTAAAGGATAAGCATATTTAGCTGATGGATAAATAGAAATCTGTGGCACATTATCAAATAGGCATTTTAATTGTTTGACCTTCCAAGCACATATTCACAGAAGGGGGCAATTTGTAAGAGGACAAGTTTTATTTCACAGTCTCATGCTCAGAATGATACCTTTTGGCTCTTCTCTGCAGGACATGGTTGGCACGGCGACAGATGTTTGTGCTATAAGCGGTAATTGCTGTAAGCAGTAATTCACAGAAGTGCTTCGACTTTGTCAACTCTTACTGCCAAAAAACACTCACAAACAGAAGTCCTTAAAGCTGCTTCACATAAAATAAACTCAGAGGACGTTCATATTTCATTGTAAACTTCATGAAGTCACAATAAGATACAGTAAGTACTGCGGTTCAGTATTGTGTTCATCTAAATCGCTTTCTGCTCATCCTGCTGTTAAGAAGAGTGCCAGTTTGTTCAGCTTTTGTCTTTATTTTCTCTATATTGCCCTAGTAAACATTTTCAGATAAACATTCCCACCACACATAGACAGTTTGTTTACTAAAACACATTTTCCCTGGAGTGTGGCCTCTGTTTACAAACCTACTCTATTGATTATATAGCTCATTTCACATGCCTATTTCAGTAATAGAAAAATTAATCATTTTGTTGGGAGAGTAAGAGCGACGCGTTGATGTGATTTGTAGCCATAGGACAAGTATATGAAGAATATCTCATTTGGAACGGGACTATGATTGAAACAAAAGGAGATGGAAGAGTATTGGTAAGGGGGGGAAGTCCATAATTTGATGTTTTTCCCTTCAGCATCTGTGGAGAAAACAATTTGAGCCATCAGTTCAAATTTTAGATAGATCGATCGATAGATAGATCGATCGATCGATCGATAGATAGATAGATAGATAGATAGATAGATAGATAGATAGATAGATAGATAGATAGATAGNNNTAGATAGATAGATAGATAGATAGATAGATAGATAGATAGATAGATGTGTATATACCTATGTACGTACGTATGTACGTACATAGGTATATACAGCACGATGGCTCAGTGGTTAGCACTAGCACTGTTGCCCCACAGTAAGAAAGTCCTGGGTTCAATCCCCAGTTGGACCTGGATTCTTTCTATTTGGAGTTTGCATGTTCTTCTCGTGCTTGCTTGGGTTTTCTCAGGGTACTCCAGTTTCCTCCCATAGACCAAAAACATGCATGTTAGTCTGCCTTCAGGCCCAGGCCTTCCTTGCAAAAGAGATCTGTGATCTCAATGGGAGTTACCTGGTTCAATAAAGGTTAATAAATAAAAAAATAAATATACAGTACCTGTACATACATACGTACTTAGGTACTTACTTAAATACATACTTAAGTACTTAAGTGCCGGTACTTACTAATGTACATACATACATATGTACCGGTATTTACTTACATACTTATTTAATTACTTAATTACTTTCTGTCTGTCTTTTTCTTTCTTTCTCTTTCTTTCGCTTTTTCTTTTCTTTTTTTTTTCTTTCTTTTCTATTTCACTTTCTCTTTACTTTTCTTTTTCTCTTTTTTTCTTTCATTTTCTTTTTCTTTCTTTTTCTTTCATGAATGATTGAATGAATGAATGAATGAATGGGGGAAATTTGAGGCATCCAGTAGCATGTTCTGTTTATACAGAAAAAAGACACATATGAAATAGTAATCATAAAAGAAGCAGAATATATACACAAATTTAAAAAAGACGATATGCACATGCACAAGGTGGTAGGGAGTACTACATTCAGAGTGAGAGTTTCTTTATTTGTCATTCACACCACATGTGGTACATGTGGTGGAACAAAATTGTGTAAACAGGGTCCCAGTTACATCCAGCAATAAAATGTAAAAGAAAAACAGCAATAAGATCTAAGATCTGACCTAAGAAAAACATAAACTAAAAATACACTAAGCAAAAACAATACGCCGAACAGCAGCACGAACATAAGTCTGTGTGAGCAGATGAGTATGAATGAACACAGCATCATGAAACAGATCAGCAGATCAGATATGTTAATTCATGATCAACATATTATCTTAAGTAAGTAAGTAATAACAAGTAAGTAATTAATATGAGTAGGAGAGTGGGACAATGGAAGCAGGAGACAGAAGGAAGGATATAGAAGTAACATGCTTACATGTTGGATGAATGTGTTCAGTCAGTGTATCACTGAAAGTTCCTACGGTTATTAAAGCCTACATCATTCTAAACTACTTTTGGTAACTTCTCCTACTTTAAAGCCATTTCTTTCATAACGAAGGCTGACCCCAGACCATTAGCAGCTGAAAACAACACAGAAAAGGCTGCGGTTGCCTTGGTTTTCAGACTTTATCTTTTGTTTTATTAAACATTCGTTGTTTTCTATTTATTTTCTTGCAAAAGGCACATTGTCAGAAGTGTTGCAGTTTAAATCACACACATACCGTAGTTAGTCTATGTGGTAATTTCTTCCATAAGAGCGTTCTTTGGAGTGCTGAAGTTTTAATAGAATCCAACGGGTTATCAGTGGAGGTGCAGCTCTGTTTGCACAGCTTATGTAATTGTCAAGCCAGACGCTGCCACACAGCCGATGTTCTTTTCAACTGGAAATTGACTTTTTGCGTTTTTAAAGACAGCCTCTCACCCAAGACGTCTCCCATTCTTTGTCATTTCACTGTGTGTTTGTCCAACTCCAGGATTGTTCGCTCCCCATCGCAAACTCATCTTTGGTGAAACATAAAGCGTGTGTATGCGTGTGCATGCATACTGTATATAGGTGTGTCTCCATCTGCTGTCTATCCTTTATTTTGTCTCTTTTTGCTTTAGTACGAGACCTAATTTCTTTTTTTTGCTGAAAAAGAGCATACTGACAAAAACTTCTAAGAAAATGAACTTCAGAGAAAGAGATTTGCCTTTTTTCCCACAGATTGTTTAAATGCAAGCACACACCCCTGCACATCACACTGCAAATTAAATAAACATTATTGTACACCACACGCCTTAGTAATTAGAAGGTGGAAGTAGTTTTGATTGCTAGGCGAAGTCAATAAAGTGATTAAGAGCTCAAAGGAAAAGTTATGGCCTGCTGTACTAAGCACATAATTTGATGACCAATAGTGCTTAAAGTGGAGATTTGGGTCATTACTTTTCAAGCTAACCTGTTTCCATCTCTTGTTTTAGAAGGTTTACTCATAAATCCCCTAGCAATTGATTAGTCTTTTGGAATAATCTAAATTTTTTGTGCCTTTTTTATTTCAAGCAACATTTAGCTTGTATTTCACTGTACATCCATTTATATGCAAACATTCATTTACACACATTTACTCCAATTTCCATGCATGCATTGAACCTTCAAAACATTTAGATACAGTATAGTGTTGGAATTAGAAAAGCCTGTTCAGCATAATCAATTTAGCATGTTTTTGTTCCCTGGTGTGAATTTAGTATTTAAGCCAAAACACATATTTTAATCCAGTTACAGCATAGGCTTGACTGAGATTATTAGTTTTGTTCTTTCCTGCTCCCAGAACGTGATAAAAACAGGTGAAAGTTGTCGAACAGTTTGGTTTTTCTTTATTTGCTTGTTCATTTTTCCACCTATTCTCCTTGTCGTGGAACAAAGTAAGAAGAATGGCGTATGAATTAAGCTTTTCATCTGTCCATGCAGAGAGTTGTGGAGTGCTGTTGTGTTTTCTTTGTAGATTTAATTATGACAGACTGAAGAAGCAGAAAAAAGTGAACACAAGTGACTTAAAGGACATTATAACCAGCTTCTTCAAAACACCCATCGCCAAAATGCATTGTGTTTTAAAATAAAAGATCAAATCTAAAATTATAATATTGATCCTAAAAGTTGAATTGAACTTTGTGCACATGTTTATTGTGACTGAAAAATAACTCCTCTCCCTGTGGCAGCTGTGCTCGTGTTCTTCTTCCTGCGTGGCATTGATTCGTCCCCCTCATTAGGATACAGGTCACGGTGAGTGGTGGGACCCCCTTCTTCTTTGCTCACAATGAGGGCCAGGTTATGAGCAGTTATGACTCCCCACGCTCACCTATAATGGCCATAAACTTCACAATCACAGCTGCAACAATTACAGACATGCATTGAAGAAATTTGCCTCAAGACATTGGCTTAGACTAAGTTTGGCCATCATTTAGTTTTTATTGATTTAGTTTCTGGGTATTTTAGTTTAAATGTTAACTTAAGTGTATTGCTAATTCAACAATTGCCATATCATTAAAGTGTCAAGTTATTAAGTAGTCAAGAAAAACAAATTTAGGAAGTTGTGAAGGGTCACAACAAATGAACCTTTTTTGATTCAGAAAAGCTAAAATAACTTTTATAGTAAAAGTTATTTTCTTTACACCGAAGTTCTTGCTCAATAATCCAGGTGAAAAACATCCATCGTTCAGTCAGGTCATCTGGACATAGCACATTCCCATACATACCCCTATACATACAGTTTGCTGGTGATAAGATGGTTCCTGGGACCCACCCTCTCCCCCGTCAACTCCTCTGAGGCAGCCATAGCCAAAGTGGTTCAGAACATCAAAGTTCATGCTCAATAATCCATGTAAAAAAAAAATCCAGCATTTTTCAGTCAGGTCATCTGGATGTTTTTTTTTGTTTGTTTGCTTTTTTGTTTGTCTGTCTGTCTGTCTGTCTGTTTGTTTGTTTGTTTGTTTGTTTGTTTGTTTGTTTTTGTGACACGTTTCATCCTTCATCCAAAGAACTTCATCAGTCCGAGGAGCCACAAACAAACTCAGTCCCACAAGCAGCAGCACACTCACATAGTGGACCAACCAGTTTGCTGGTGATAAGATGGCTTCTGATGAAATCCTTTGGATAAAGGATGAAACATGTCAACAACAACAACAAAAAATAGATAAATAAATAAATACAGTAAACGTCCAGATGACCTGACTGAACATTGTTGGGTTATTTTCGTTAATTCAAGAAGTCACTTGTTTTACAGTACTTGTTACTATTGTTTGCTTCTTACATTTATTCCATAAACTGATTGTTCTGCTGTTTGTTTATTTAAAAAGTTGTCTTGATTATATAATGAATACATACATGTTTTATGATAAATGCCAAGTATATGTAGGGTGCTTCATGGTTTATACCACCCCAGTGGGAGTGCTTTTCTCACAGCCATTCCCTTTCCTGTCAGGCTGACTGGCAGCAGCCAGCCAGCAAGTCTACCGGTAATTGAAACTTCACACTATTGCAGGCAGGGGTGTTTGTTGTCATCGCCAGTAATGTTGGGTTTCCAAGGTTCTGTTGTCTGAAGGGAACACGTTCAGCACCAATGGTCACACATGTAATGTCGCTCAAGGGGAACCAAAATAACGAAAATAAGAACGAAAGCGTAAACATGAGGTTTTATGTCAGTTAGAAGCATAACTGAGTTTATGTTTTGGCTAATATTGCATAATACTTTAACCTTCATTAATATAAATACAATAATAATGATTACTTTTAAATTATAGCCATGCAAATGAGCCTTAAAGCTACATTTGTTTAGTTATGTTGAAGATTTAACTAGGTTGAGTCAGGTCCTCTGGATGGATTCTTTGTTGCAATGTTTGGTCTTTTATCCAAAAGACTTCTTCAGTCAGACTGAAGAAGTTCTGAAGAAGAAGAGGGCCTGACTCAACCTTCTTAGATTTATCTACCTGGATTATTGAGCGTGCATCAATACAAATGTTCAGCAGATTTTTGCAGTTGACTGTGAAATTCAGTCACATTTTAATTATTTTGTCATCTGCTTGGATAGCAATGTGATGACTGTATTTACTTCCTACATTTGCATTTATTTGTAAAATTGGTGACAACCAGGTGTAGAAGACGAGTAAGTAATTTATCTAACCAGTTTAAAAATGAGGCAGTTAGTGCACATGAGAAACAAATGAACAATTAAATAGACATGTTAACAGTGAAATGCAGTGAAGAAACAAGTATATGAATAAATAGTAAATGTAGGCTTGTCTTTAGGCGCTGTCAGTTCGTGCATCTGAAATATTTATGCACACTCCACCACATGCACAAGTTTCAAACCTGCCTTATTCTCAGTCTATGTCCGTCTGTCAGTGCACATATCTGTATTTTAATGAAATCATAGACCTCCACCATACCCTCTTTTTATTTTCAACAATTCTGCTCCCCACAGAGCCACGCTGGTCCCATGTTCAATCAATCACTCGCCATAGCATCTCACCTAGACACAAGCTCCAGCCCTCAGGCAGACTTTTCAATCAAACCCAGAGTCATCAATCTTTGCTTGCTCCAAATAGTGGCTTGGGTGGAGTAATGGCTTGTCTACTAGTAGTAACTGGTCCCAAACACTTATATCTTACATTTACTTTGCCGTGTTTTACTTGGCTCCTTGACATTTTCATTGAGGGTTGCTCTGACAAATTTAATAGTACAGGATATTCAGTTTTTTCAAGAGCATACATAATGTTTTCTTTTACTTGCGTATCAATTATAAAATTATATCAATTGGCTGTTAATTTGTGCAGTAAAGCATCTTAGAGTAGTCAGATTTTAGGTAAAACTATTTTCAACACTTGTGCACGATGCAGTTTAATATTAGTGTCAGATTCTGCAACGAGATAGTGTCTCTTAAAACTCATAAAAAGAAAAGTAGTTTAACTGTGTTTATAGTTTGTGCTCATTTCAATTTTCCTTTATATGTGTTTTTAAAGTTTTACCTTTAAAAAATAAGACATCCTAATAATTCACACATTCTGTTTTGCTCCTCAGCAACAAGTGTGCAAATATTAGCTGCTCAAAGTGATTAAAATAAAACCTTTTATACTATTATTATCACTGTATTTACCTTTCAAATGTTGACCATCTAAACAAAGTTGCTGTTCAAGTTTTGACAAGTAAAAAATAGTTTTAATAAAAGAACATATGACTGACTATTAGGCTTGATCATGCCTTAGATTGAGGTTGGGACAAGTGAACTCAAAGTAAATGACTGATGAATGAGATGATTTTAGGGCTTGGGTTCAGATGCAAAAACTTTTTAATCTGAACCCTCTTTCCTATTTCTTATTTTAGTTTTGCAAATATCTACAAATATATTACAGCAGTCCCTCGTTTATCGCAGAGGATCCATACCCTGAAGACCAGCAATTAGTGGAAAAACCATAAAATAGGAATAATAGTACAAAAAGTAAATAGTAATTTATTTTATTATATTTATATAAATATACAGTATACAGTATATATATATTAAGGTGTTTTAAACCTTTTCCACACTCTTGCAATATTCTAAAGAATGTTTCTAAACTCTAAACCATATGTGTCATACTCAAAGCCCAGGGGCCAAATGTGGCCTTGAAACTGGCCCTTCGTTTGAGAAAGGGTTTAATTTTGGCCCTCTTTTGTACGTGCGTTTGACACCCCTGCTCTAAACGCTCTTAAAGAGCACAGAATGTCATAATTTCACTTCCCTGCCTCCTCTGCTCTTTTCCACCTGCATGTGCTCTTGGCCACGCCCACTTCTCTGCTGCACTGTGAACAGCTGATCAGCTACAGCAGGAAGTTTATCCTGCAGTAAGGTCTGCACAGAGGTGCAGGAGGAAGCTTTTTCTGCAGCGCTGGGCTGCACAAATGTGCAGCAGGTGCTAAATAATTTAAAATAATTTTAAATAAAATTTCATGCCCATCATGCAGCTCATCCATCAATCAGTCAATCGTGTGTCATGTCCAATTTTATTTTGAAAAACCGCGATAGAGCGATTCCATGCTAAACGAACCGCGAAGTAGTGAGGGACTACTGTATTATAAATTAACTATTTTTTAAACTTATGAAACCCTAATAAAATACATTGAAAATCCTTGTTGCAGCAGGCTTGAGTCCCAACCTTTCAGTTGTTTACGTTTTTTTTATTTTGCTCTATTTTTCTTTAACAATTTCAGCTTTCACAGTAAGGGGTAATGGAACATACCAAGAATGTGTGTTTGCTTCCTTCTTCTTGTTCAACCTGTCAGAGCTTAAAAAAAGTCAGTAAACACTTTTCTTAAAATGTTTTCTATTTGATGCTTGGTTTCCTTCAAAATCACTTCTGGTGAAGCTTAACATTTTAATGCAACAAGGCCCCCACCTGCTCTGTTCACCTTGGTAGTCTTCTCAATTGCACCCCTCACAGAACTGGAATATCTAGCAAATATCCTGCTTTTTTTATGTATTTATTTATTTTTTTAAATATTGTGTACTTCAGTTGCATTTTAGAGACAGACGACTGGCTCTGTCTGATAACGGGTTGACAATTTAATGTACCAGGTATTAAAGGAGACTTGCTGAGTTAAAAATTGGTGCCTGTTGGTGGTATTTGACATAAAGTCAAGAAAAAAAGTATCTTTCAACAGATTTAGTCACTTCATAATAGTGTATAAAATTTGAATGCATAAAAGGCTTTTGTTTTAATACAACTTACAAAAAATGGAGGCAGTGTCCTCCAGAATAAAGAAAACGAGTATCTACAGTAGTTTGTTTGATATATAAGCCAACAAGTCATCAATGTGCTATGTACAGTATAGTTTAAGCATTTCTGTTGACATCAGTAATTCTCAACTACAGTAAATAGACAACTTATAAGATAACATAACAGTATAAGATAATATTTTGGTCTTTAATGTTTTTCTATAGTTTTAGCATAGTAACAATTAACCACATTTTGCTAATATTATCAAATCGGTTATTAAAAAAAAAAAAAAAAAAAGTTTAATACAGCCCTGTAATCCAGATCTGGTTTCAGTTTTAAGCATGTTTTCAATTAATAAAATCAATAATGATAGAAGCTTCAAACTTAGATAGAAGATTCAAACTTGAACATAGTTTATTTTATAAATAATAATAATGAAATGTTCCTGTTGTTTTAAATATATATACCGGTATATATTTCAGACAGTGTGGTATAGTTTTTGCTTGTTTAATTGTGTTTCTTTTATTATTTAATGCTTGTGAATAGTGTAAAATAAGCTTACATGAGCACCTTCTGATAGTTTATTTTGAATTGGAGGAAGATTTGTATTTGTGTTTTGTTCTTTTCTTCCAGTCTTTCTTTAAATGGACAATAAAATAAAATAGAATACATTAAATACTACCTGTCCACTCAACTATCTTTAACCCAGTTGGCATCACCTTTGCTTAGATTGTTATGGCTACACACCATGCCAGTGTTGGGGTTCAATGGGAGGTTAGGGTCTAATTGGCTGGGCCTGTGTCTGGCAATCTGCACCTGGCACTCCACCAGTCAGGTAATTGGTTCTACAAGCTTCCAGCAGCAGGGCTGGGGTTTCGCAGTGCTTTAGTTGACGGAAAGATACTGAAGCCAGGACGGCCGTTTTTCTGACTAGGGCTTGTGCCTTGACATCATAGGGTGGTGTGTGCAAATATTCAAATATTCATAGTTGTTTTGTTAATTTTCTCATGCACATTTTGAAAAGTGAATCAAAGTTATCACATTTGCTTTGGTTAAAAAAAAAAAGACAATTGAGAATGATTTTGTTTGGGACTTATGGGCTATATATCAAGATACAACCACAAAATATGAGGATTAGTATCATATTGATCAGCTCTAGTTTTATGTTTACATATTTACTAAGTGTGAATACTTATCGGTACTTTGGAATAACATTGTTTACAAAACTGTAATGTACTGTATTTGTAAAAAGTGTTTGATGGATTAGAGGGGACTGTATTTTTGCTGACTTGGGCTGGACAGACAGAAACTGAGGCTTCTCTATACTTGTCAAGACCACCTGCTGCTGGGGAAAATGAATATACCAGAATGGCCACACATAATGTGTAGTATGTTCTGTCATAATCATACAAACCTTCAGCTACTTATTTATGCATGCCCTTGTCTCAAACATTACTGATTCAGGTCACCATTCACAATCTGCTGGCACATTCACAGTGATAAACCAGACACATCCACTGGGGTTGTCCATGAGGTCCAATGTCAGTAACATAACTTGTCTGTCTCCTGTTCTCTGCATCTCTTTTCTTTCACTTCTTTAGCCATAGGTTATTACACTTCATGTCTCTCCCTAACCAACTCTCACTTTCATTACCTCAGTACCTGAGGAACATCTATTGTCCAAAGCTTGTTTGGCTCTTTCCACTATTAGGTCATTCAGTGTGCCCTCTGCCATCAAATATTTTTTTCTGCCATTACCTTACTGAGTATAGTTCCACACTTTCCTACAGATTTGTCTTCAACCTTTACTCACACTGCTCACTCTGACCAAGAAATGTGGTAAAGAATTATAAATAAGCGACAAATCTTTGTCCAGAGAAGACAAAATAAAATAAAAATCTGCATCTA
The DNA here is from genome assembly GCA_031762415.1 of Simpsonichthys santanae. Lineage (NCBI taxonomy): Eukaryota > Metazoa > Chordata > Actinopteri > Cyprinodontiformes > Rivulidae > Simpsonichthys > Simpsonichthys santanae. The sequence goes on along the minus strand of JARVLU010000646.1, from coordinate 11,205,118 downwards.
TTAAAACAAATGGAAAGGGCTTTTTCATATGATGTTTTGATTTAAAATCCAAGACCTCTTCTTTTTTATGTCCCAGTGTCTTGGTAATAAACCCACAGAGCATCATCACTTCTTGTGCTGTGTGTTAGACATGACAGATGACTCAGGACCTCCAGAGGTTTTCTCCCCAGGGCCCCGAATAAAAGCAACTCCAACCTGGGAATGATTAATCAATCAGTTTTCACCACGGGCTCCCGATCAACCAATTAATCAATCTTTGAGCTAGCAGATGTTGCTGCTGTCCCTCTTTGGAGGATCTGGCATTGAAGTGGTAGCAGTGACGTCTCCAACAAAGGCTGAGGGGCTTTAGATGTCTGGAAGGAGAAAGGAAAGTAATTGTTCATGTATCTATCAAACTGAATTGTTTCACTAATTCAGTTTATTTTTCAGAATGTTTACGTTTTCTTTTTGTACCAATCAAGACATGTCCTAGTTATCTTGTGCATGCATTTGCTTAAAACTATACTTCTTTAAAAACATTTCCTAAATAAATGTACACACGACGGGGTTGCCTCCTCTGCCTCTGCCTTTGTAAAGCCAGCTGGCTGAGATCAAACTCTTGAGTCAGCAACCATCATTGAACTGCTGACCCTAAATACATTTTGTCTTAATTTACTCTTAAACAGTCAGCAGTTACAACACATGCACAAACATTGAGACACCCACTTTCATCGCCCACATTTCTTGGCCTTTGGTCTTTGTCCTTGCCAGGTCTGCCCTTTGACCCATCTGGTCATTGTGTCATCATTCAATGTGTTAAAAGATCCCCAGGGAAGGTAATTTTTTTTCCATTAGCAACCTGTGTTTTGATTTGTTAAACTACTATTGGCTACCACAAGAACAAAGTAATTTACCTGTGGCTGAAAGTAGGCAAGGACTGCATTTTGGAGAATTAGGGAGAATTTCTTATGATGAGTCAGACCAAATTTCGTCCATCTAAAACAAGTCAAACCGCAAATTTCACAATGGTTCAAAATAAATACTTTATTGTAAACTTTTCTACCACATCACTTTAGTTACAGATAGTTATTTACATGGACTTTAAAGATATTATTGTGCTAAAAATCGAATCTGTCGTTCATTGGAATGCATTTTAAGAAACGTGCTGTAAAACAGGATACAGTTACATGTACCCAGTCTACAGTCCTTGATATTCCAAATGAAGTCAGTTTAGGTTTAAGACAGATGTATTTTTTCTTTGTACATGCTTCATCTCTTAAGCTAAGGAACAATTCAACATAATTAATTTACAATATTACATATTGGGTATAAAAACACAGATCAGGTTATCAAGTATAAAAAAGTTGAATTTATGGTACTTGACTGTGCCTCAGGGGGCTTAAAACACAGTTTGTTGTATGTACTGCCATATAGCGTCTGAACTCTATGTGAATGTCTGTCCTTTGATGATATCAGAGTTAATACTATTAACTGACCGCACCATAACTGACATAGTCACATCACCCGATAATAGCTAGCCATGAATTTAATGTGTTACTGGTACTCAGTAAATCCCCACGATGCTTATTAGGAACTCAAAGTGAATGGCCTCCAATGGAGTTTTACAACCTCTGCTATCAAGACTTATGCTTTAGAGATGTTGAGGATTAAATGATTACTGCCTAGTAAGGTGAGGCAATAATCATTTTACGCCATCACTTTGAATTGATTAGCTGGTGATAGCTTGAGAAGATAGAGCTTCTATGCTTTTTCAGGCTGTTTGAGGATGAGCCAAGTTTTGTAACAGAGATGTGTCTGAATTAGTTTTCAGCATGTGAACTTCTTCAAATTATTTTGCCAATGCTAAAAGGATTAATCTGTTTTTAATGAAACTTTATTCCTCTTTTTAGTTTAAGTTCTACTGATAACATCTATAAGAAGAAGCCTCTCTGCTTCCAGCTCTCTTGCCATCCACATATCGTTCCCACATTGAATTATTCCTTTACACTTTGTTTCATCCTCTCTACCCTATGAACCTTTCCATCCCTCCCTCCATCTATCTCTAACCTTCTCCATACCACCTACACTTCCTCCGTGCTAATGAACACCAGAGCACGGTTGCATTGTGCTGCCCCATGACCTCCTCCCTGCCAGTGGGATTTTGCAGGACTTGGAATCTCACAGCTTCAGTATTAGTTTGTCATAGACTCCTGTCACACACGAATGTGATAGATGGACCCTGGTGAGCAGCTCTGACCCACCATGCTGCAGCGCTCACTTGGATAGTGTGAGGGAGCATTGATTATAATGCCACTCATGACGGGTGAATCAGGCTGGGATGATGGTTGCAGAACGGGGGAGACAAAAGAGACCAAGGTTATGGATGAGGGGCAGATGGTTAATAGGATGAGATTTGATTTGTGCTCTGTTGATCTCAACATCTTGCAGGATTATTTTCACCTATCATGATTTATAAGCCTCTAGAAGGCACAGTGAACCAGTTGGGCTTCTCAATGTATTACATTGGAGCATTCTTATCATTGAGATGTGAAATGAAAAAAACTTGGTATGTGCAACTGATATGAGTTTTTCTCGTGAGTAATTCAAAGTTGTATTTATCTTGAATGATACATTTATAAAATAAAATAAGAACACAGTCTTGTAAATCTGCGCTTTTCAACTTCTCAAAGTTGTAGCTAGGTGTGCACAAAAATTCTGTTTGAATCTAATCTACATCAAATTAGCTGCTTTGAGGAATTACCTTTTTTATCTTTGGTGCACTGAGTTTTTACTGTAATCTTGTTAAAACATCAGTGAAAACTGTGCACATATAAGGCTAGTATTTGCATCATATTTCATATAAATGTTTTTTTATTCCAGCAGAGAGAGTCATAGGCAGCCACACAAGCTGTGGCATATACATACACTGCATGTACAAAGTCTAATACTGCTGACACATAGGAGTTATTTTTATTTCAGTCCCTTGGAATGGTTTAAATGAAATAAAAAAAGCAAATGTCAGAACATTTTAGACGGAAAAGCAGGTGTGAGAAAGAAAATAGTCTATATGGGAGCAATTCAGTGAGAGAACAGCCGGTGGGTGGGAGTTAAGGGGAGGAGGGCTGATGCAGCAGAATCCACCTGTTCTCATCCCCCTTCCATCCTCTCTCTCCTCAGCTCCTCCCTGCTTCTCCTCCTCCTCCTCTTTTCCGTCCCTGCACCCAGCTCAGACTGCGGCAGTCAGCTAATTAAAAAACAGAGTTGTCCCTTAATTATTCAGCGGCTGGCTAATTGATAGTCGCAGAGGCGATCACCGGGCCTAAATGATTCGTTTAATCTGACCACCGTGGTCTCACTTTCAACCGCGTGTCACCCTCAACCATTATGCTACTGTACTTATTAAAAGACAAGAAGAAATGGATGGAATGTAGAAGTTATGTGGCTTCCTGGGCTTCAAATAGGAACAGTTTTGTGGTGACTCCAGAGGGATGGTGCTCTTGTAACGGTTTGCATTTTTAGTGGGGTACTTTTAAAGGTTCAGTGGTATTTATTATAATTTTCATCACGTGTGGTACATGAAGGTGGAACGAAATTGTGTACTCAAGTTCCCAGTTACACCCAAAAATAGCAAAAAATATTAAGTATAAAAATAAACTGTATACGAGGATCTATGCTAAACACTAATAATGTAAAATAATATGTTATATTAAACAGCAGCCTGAACATGAGTCTGTAGTGAGCAGATAGGTATGAATACAGCTGCTTGGAGGCACGAGATCAGCAGCATGGATAATCAGCAGCACAGATAGGTCACATATCACCAATTAAAATGTCATTAGTGATTTTTCTTTCTCCTTACAAGGATTTTCCTGGTTAGGGATATATGAGTCTAACAGCTTCAGGGTAGAAGCTGTTCCTCAGTCTATTGATTTTACACTTAATGCTCTGCAACCTCCTGCCTGAGGATTTGCAACAATAATTTTTCAGTGTGAGTCAGGGGTTGCTGCACAGGAAAAAAAAATTGACACCGTAAGGCTGAATGCGGTTCATTCATGTTCAACAATTTTATTTAAAGTGGTCTAAAATGTTTGTGTCTGTCGAGACTCGCAATTCATTTAGTTAATGAGTTAATAAAAAGTGTTAAAAACTGCTTTACAACAGTAAACTTCCAACTGGTTAATTTTCTCATATTTCAAACAAATTCTGAGGTTTTTTTTTTTTAAGTACGTGAAGATAGACTTGGCCCATGCTCAATGTTTTTGACACCTCTGTTCATTTATTGGTCCTTTTCGTTGTCAGTCTGTTCCTTCAAGTTCACTTCCAGTTTTTTATCTGACTGATCCCCCCCCCACCCCACTCTTCCCACACATCCAGGGACGCGCCTTTACCTTTGAATTACTCTTGACAGGCTGGATCCTTCTTAGTTCTTGTTTTAATAAAGAAAACAAGAGGAATGGCGCTCCCCCAGGGGAGAGCGCATGCAGGAGCAGCGCGCGCACTTCATTTATTTTCATTCTGCCGGCGAGGTGAGCAGAAATGAGGAGATGAAGCCGCGGGAGTCTGAGGAGCTGTCCAGATGCTGAAAGAGCTCGTTTCAGGAGCTGCAGTGTGGAGGTGGAGGGACTGAGATGTTGCGTTTGATTCATTTCCATCATTAACTGGAGGAGTTGATTCCAGAGGAGTTGATTCCAGTTGATTCCAGAGGAGTTGATTCCAGTTGATTCCAGAGGAGTTGATTAAACTCTGGTTTTAAAGCAAAACGAAAAGGACTGTTTCATCTGGGTGAAGTGTTGTTTGTGTCTCTCCTGGTTGGAGCACGAGTGGGTGGAGTTTATTGCTTTTACTTTTGAAAGCGGCTCCGACAGAAGCTCAGTCTTTGCCTGGAGAGCAGCTCAGGCGGCGGTGATGCGTCCTGGCACGTGATCCCTCCTCAGTTCCAGCCGTCGCGGGGGGGGGGG
>JARVLU010000646.1:11179628-11195492 GCA_031762415.1 Simpsonichthys santanae | reverse complement strand
AACGATTCATTAAATAAGTAAATATTTACAACACTGCCAGGTGGGTCGCGGGTGTAGTAGCCTAAGTAGGGAGGCCCTCCCTCTCCCCAGCCACTTGGGCCAGCTCCTCCAGGAGAATCCCAAGGTGTTCCCAGGCCAGCTAAGAAACATAGACCCTCCAGCGTGTCCTGGGTCTTCCTCTGGGTCTCCTCCCGGTGGGACGTGCCCGAAACACCTCACCACGGAGGCGTCCAGGAGGCATCCTAACCAGATGCCTGAGCCACCTCAGCTGGCTCCTCTCGATGTGAAGAAGCAGCGGCTCTACTCTTGAGTCCTTCCCGGATGACCAAGCTTCTCACCCTATCTCTAAGGGAGAGCCCAGCCACCCTGCAGCGAAAACTCATTTCAGCCACTTGTATCTGTGATCTCGTTCTTTTGGTCACAACCCAAAGCTCATGACCATAGATGAGGGTAGCAACGTAGATCGACCGGTAAATTGAGAGCTTCACCTTTTGGCTCAACTCTCTCCTCACCACGACAGACCGGTACAGCGCCCGCTTCACTGCTGATGCTGCACCTATCCGCCTATCGATCTCTCGCTCCATTTTCCCCTCATTCGTGAACAAGATCCCAAGATACTTAAACTCCTCCACTTGGACCTCCTCCCTGACCCGGAGAGGGCACTCTACCCTTTTCTGGCTCAGGTTCAATTTTCTTGCTAGTTTCAATGAAAGCAAAATAGAAAGTAATTAGGAATGACTTCAACTTTGGCACAGTACTATACGTGTATTAAAGAATACTGCAGTATACTACAAACATGCCGTCACATACACATATAGGCTGCACAGAAAGCAGCCAGCACCCACAGTGTGAGTAGATATCACAGGATTTGGTCGAATCTCATCACATTTATTTTATTTACTATACTATCACAATGTCTTTGTTGTCATCCTTCAACTTAAACACTCTGTGCATCCTGCAGTGTGTTGTGTTCTTGCACTTTACCTTTTCATTGCCTTTCAACTACTTTTTTTTCTTTCAGGTTTTAACCTTTATTTTTCTCCTAAAGGATAAAACGTTAAACATTATTCATCCCAATGTGTTTTTGTCTGTGAAAATGACATTATCCTGATGGTGCGTGTCATACCTGTGTCCTATGTATTTGGACAAGGGTCATTTGCCATCCTTGGCACACTTCAGATGACAGCACCATACTGGTCTCTGTGAGAAATGCCTCCAAGACAATAGACTAGGGTCAAAAGCTCTGCTTAAAACTGATAAAAATGATGCTTTCATGCAGCTCCTAAATCCCAAGAATCTCAGTAAGGATAATGTGTCCTGTTTAACGTGCTTAAAATTATACCATCATGCTGGGAAGGAGTTTTTCCCCTGTGGAGAGTCAAAAGCTCAAATGGCTTCCAAAGTGTAAGCCAAAGGAAATTGCATTTTGTTTCAAAGACATTGTGGGTGGACAAAAGGCACCCCACATATTACTAGTTTATGAATCTTACACAAATTTAAATATTGTTTTTATTCTAATCACGTGTGTTCACATCATTACTAGAAACAATGCTTCAAACAATATTTGTTGTTTGTGAAGGCACATTTAAACTTCAGCATTAATAGTTTGGTTTGGTTTTAACCTGCAACACATTTATCAGTCTGCATAAAAAGCTATTGTAATGTAAGATTTTCAGTTTAAATTTTCAGAAATCCATTCATAGAGCCAAACTTCATTCTTCTTTTCTTGCTCTTCTTCATTACCGGTATACACTTGTATTGTTTTGCATACAGGAGCAAATGTGAGTGCAGATAGTAAAAGTGATGAGTTCTGACGAATACGCGCTTTATCGACTCCAAACACTCACCATCAATCAGTCGCGTTGGCCTCTGGTCAATATTCCTTAGATCAAAATGTCAACAAATCACCTTCACACCTCAGAGGGAAACACAAGATTGAGAGTGAGAAAGACAGAGAAGGTTGGTCGGACAACATGGACACGAGTCACGAAAAGAGAAAGAAATTGTGATTCAACTCAAAGTGTGACGAGACAGAAAATAAAACTGGACAGTACGAGACGAATTGGAATTAAAAAGAGTCCGCCTGCGATGTTATCTCTAAAAATTTATGATAAAGTGACATTTCTGAAAACGTGATTTGGAATAAGAACAACAAAAAGGTGAAAGTAAAAGAAAAGACACAGAAGAGCAGTAAAAAGAGTAAATGTCACAAATGATAGAGAACAAAAGAGGACGGTGAAGAAAAGGTTGAAAGACCTCTACAAACCTATAAAAAGAGAAGACGAGGATTTGAAACAGAAATGTGAACTAGGGGAAGGATCTTCAGAAACAAATGGAAAACAATGTATTGATTCGTACAAGAAATCAATTTCCGACATGATTTGAAAAATAAGCACAGGAACTCTTTCATTTAAATGTTTAGACAATTTTATTAAGACTGTGATGGCATTACCGTAATTTTTGCTGTATAAGTCTCCATACCCCCCCACCCCCCCAATTTGCATGCCTGCGACTTATACAGTAAAGCAACATATTTGTTTTACATTCCCATGTTTATAACCCATTTTTTGGCTGAAATCCGATGAGTTCATTCATTCTGACATGGAAAATATTGAACACTACCATTTTCAGCCACTAGAGGGCATCCAAGTAATATGGCAAGCCAAGTGTCTCATTAATAGGTAAAAGTGGCTATTAATGAGACACTCCGGAACTCCTGAAGTATCAAATCAGTTGCATTTCACCGCACCGCACAGGCGAAATGCAGCTGATTTGACCATTAAAGTGCATTTACTAAAGAAAGGTTCAACTAGACACACCTTTATTATAATTTCAAGTAAACAGATCATTGTTTTTAGGTGGTTATCTTGTTAAATTTTGAAGAAATGCACAGTGAGTTGTCCCTCTGCCCGCTCCTGCAGCTGCAAATCAGCTTTTGAAATGCAGCTGATTTGACCATCAAAGTGCATTTATTAAGTAAAAGTTCAACTGAGGCCTACCTTTGCTATAATTTTGAGCAAACAAATAATTGTTTTAGGTGGTTATCTTGTTAAATTCCATCCATCAATCAGCCAATTGTGTGTCGTGTCCAATCTTATTTTGAAAAACCGCAATAAAGCCAATCCGCAATAAATGAACTGCAAAGTAGCGACTGTATTAATTACTGATGCGACTTATATGGCGGTGCAATATTTACAGTGGTAAGTATATGACTGCAAGCAGTTCATGCAAATGAAAAATAACAGGGATGTTCGGTGTCTTAAATCACATGTATTGAGAAGTTTGGGACTCCACTGAATCTGAATTTGTGCTTCAAGGTCATAAATGGTTCAGAAGAAGTCTATACAGTATTTGAAATTTAAACATTTACTTTTTGTTTTTATGTTGTGTGTAGTTTCAGGGTAATGGCATTTATTATAAAATGATCAAAATCACTGTACAGTATATACATACACACAGTGTATGTATATACTGTACAGTAAATAATTCATGTCTGTTTTTTTCCCCAAACACGCATTAGTGGAAGAAAGTGCCCAGTCTTTTTAGGTAGTGCACAGTTGTGGATTAGGATAATACTGTCTGCTAATGTTTTTAAACAACAAAACTTACAAGTTCTTTAAGGAAAAATGAAAAAAAAAAAAAAAATCTCCAGAGTTGGTCACAAAGCAAAGCTGACGAGTTGCAAGTGAGGAAATGTTGGGGCACTGTACAGCTTAAGATTGTCTTTACCTTGAACTGCAGTACATTTTGGTTGCAAACCCGTTCTTTTCCCCTTGAGACTGCAGTGAATTTGATTTTGCTCAGTGTATTGCTAGCTAAATATTTTCTCCCATCACATTTCAGGATCTTCCTCTGTCCTCAGTTCCTCCCCAAACCTCAGGATTCCTGCAACATCTTGCACACTAGCCAAAAAAAAAAGTCAAAGTGACCAAAAGAGAGCTAGAAGGAGAGAGATAGAATGTAAGTCTGATATATATTACATGTCTCTTCCAATCCAACATGGTCATTCATCAGAGGGGCTTCCAGTGACAGGCCATCACCAGGCTCACAGACAGCTCAGCCTGGTGCCTTTGCTTCGACTGTTCATTGGGGCCAAAGCTACCAAATAGCCCCTGAAAACAATATCTATATATTTATTAAATTTTCACTCAATACCTGCCGCGCTGTAAAACAATCTCATATTTAACAATCAACTTGCCGATGTTTCGCTTTTCTTTTCCCCCCCTCCTCTCTGCAGCTCTCCCTGCACACATCTATCTCTATCTCTTTCTTTTCCATTTTTTTCAACTGCTGTATTTTCTCCCTCATGTATGCCTCAATTTCTTTTTATTTTTACTTTTTTCAGAAAATATTTTTCTCTTATTTCTATCCTTCTTTTCGCCTTGTATATCAATGAAATTGGATTTTTCTTCTCTCCTATGGAGGACAATCACAGCAGCAATTGCCAACTCATAGTGACGTTCTACAGCTCTGTAAAAAGAAAAATATATGAGAGAGAGAGAGCATTAAAAACAGAAATGCCCTCTGTCTTTATCTGTATCTTGCAAGCTTCATATTTTGCTCTACCTGCCATTTCTTTATTTCTCTTGTATGTAACATTTTGCCCTAAGTCTTTCTTTCTCAAATCTGGTGCTGAAGTATGTTAACATATTTGTAAAACATAACCTTTTTTAGCAATTAATAATTGTTGGTACACTGTCTCTCAGACTGTGAGCCTCACAGAAGTGTTTTGAGCAAGACAATAATTAGGTTTCTTCTTGCAAAGCAAATCAGAAGTGACTTAAAATGCTTCAACAAAGTAATGCAAAGTGGCTACTTTTCCTGTTAATTGGATTGAAGCAAATAAATTGGGATGCATCTTATCTCCTCGTGCTGGAAGTAATGGCTTCATATCATTTGGTTTTGCAATCACAATTAAGAAAGCGTCTTTTTAGGAATCGTTTTTATTTAGCTAAATATCTGAAATACCAGAAACCGGGAGTTCACTGTTATCCTACTCAAACTACATCTGGTCAAGTTGTCAACAAAGTTCAAGCCCCCACATCTATCACTGGACATATTTCACTTGATTTACGTCAAATTTTGTCATAAAACCTGCATTTTTTTTTTCAGATTCAAATGGGATGTTCAATTTGAAAGAGTTAAATTTTGCTTCAAATTTAGCCTATTTGAATAAGAGCTGTGACATCATTTAAAATGGACACAACAAGAAAGTGATGGAAAATAATGTGGGGTTTTGACTAACGTCACGATAGTCCTACTATTTGTACTATTCGTATTGTTTTTGTACTACAGGTAGTCCTCGACTTACGAATGAGTTCCGTACCTACAGACCATTCGTAACCCGATTTTGCCGTAAGTCGGAGCTCATCCCACGTGGCGGCCGTACGTCCGGATTTTTGCCCTAAGTCGGAAAATGAACGGTAAACAGCATTTTAAACATGTTTTTTTCAACATAACACAATACCAGCGTACATTCTGTACCTTAAACATGTACAGTACTGTATTTCCAAGCAGTTAGCTAACACAGTACCCTCAAAAAACACAAAATACTGCATAAAACAGTCAATGGGAGGTGTGATGAAGTCACTGGGGAGGCAGCCGTATCTTAGATCTTATTACTGTTTTCTTTTACAATTTATACTTTTGTTGGCTGTAACTGGGACCCTGTGTACACAGTTTTGTTCCACCACATGTACCACATGTGGTGCGAATGACAATAAAGAAGCTTGACTTGACTAGAACTGACGATGGGGATGGGGGGCGGGGGGGAACAAAAAAACAACAACTCCTTTTTGCTCCTTTTTCCAGTCCAAAGATGAAGTACTACTAAAAAGTCTTCATTTTTAAAAGTGTTCCCACATTTTTCATTATATTGTATTCTAATGTGATGCTTCTGCAATTAACTCTGCATGCTTCCTGATCCACATGGTTTCAGAAGTTGGTGGGGAGTTCTGTTCCTTTAGAATCAAAAAATTAATCTCTTTAAGGACTTTTGCATGTTCATCTTTAGAATAAAAATGAGCTTACAGAATAGTTACCCAGCCTCTTTACTCATTCTAATCATAAGCTCTGCTGCGTCACACAGCAGAAGCCTCATTTTCTTCGGCTTAATGTTGGTCATGGCAGGGTTTCTCGCCACGTTCGGCCTCAGCGGCAGTTGAAAGAAGCTATCAGTATATGGAGTTGTTTGTTTTATTCATTAATAGTTGGAAGATATGCCTCCAAATTGAGCCTGTGCTGCTTCTTCTCCATATTGCTGCAGTGCATTAGCATTAATGACTTCATCTATCTTTGACACCCCCCTTTAGCTTTTTGTTTAGCTTCAAATGATCTTAAAGTCCTTGTGAAAAGCAAATACACTAAACGAACATAAACAGAAGCCAGTTTATTTACTAGGTGATGTTTTATTGCAGAAGAAGGTAATAACAGGTGATTGCTTCTACAAGATGTCCATCCATTGGCAAATTGTATCTAAACCACAGATTAAAAACGTTAATTTCTTTGAGAAAATACAATGAGGTTATGGATTACCACTTTGCTCACAAAAAGGTAACATTTTTAACCAGACACAGAAAAGTCTGTCTTGTCTGGACTAATAAAAGGTCAGGGTTGCTCTCCAAATCAGTTGGGACAGCAGCAGGATATCACAATTTGAGACCACTCAGTAATCACACAAATTGCGCATTCTCTCTGCTGTTGAGTGACTCACTGTTTATATCCAGCCACCAGGGTGCATGTACAATTTCAGCCCGCGTGTCCACACATTTCTATGCAATGGGCTGGTTTTGTATTTCTAGCGGCGTGTGAGCAAGCAATTCTCTTCTTTTGTGTGCACGCACGTGCTTAAAAAAATGCTTGCAATCATACACACACAACCCTTTTGTCCTTTCAGGTGGATTAGTGCACTGATTAGTACCAGCTCTGCCATTTAGGCAGGTGTTATTACCTTGTACTTAGTATTCCAGACAGAGACCCAAACCTTGCTCGGTCTGTCTCTCCTCCTCTTCCAGTCGTTTAATCTTGGCACCCAGGAGAGGTCTTATTCTTGCCTCTTTAGCATCCCCCAAAATCTCTGTTTAGCTGTTTCATCTTGGAGTAAGCCTCAGTTTTAAATCCTTTTCTGTAATTCTAGACTGTTACCTTGTTAAAACTGATTTTTTTCCCTTGTCATGTTGTCACCAGTGCACCAACCTCCTAATATTTAACTAATAATGACATATTATCTAATCTAAGCCTTACTTAAAGTAAGATAAAAGTGAACATAATGTATTTTGGTGTAATAAAAGAATCAATTTTATTTGAAATTATTTTTGAAACTCTGCACAGCATGACCAAGTGAAGTATTTTCAGTCTATTGCCATTCATCTGTGAAAGTGTCCATCCAAATGAAGAGGACTCAAATTGGTATCGGACCTTTTGTCAGTGTCGTGTCCCATTCTCTTTTACCTCTACAAAGCATGACTATTGATCTTTTCAGCAGCGCAGTTCATTCTTATCGATCTTTGATGAACTATGATGAATGTCTTCCCAGCAAGGAGGTGAAGTTTAAGCAGGCAGCACCACGAAGCTTCAATTTTTCACATTTATTGTGAATCTGCATCGTATGCAAGATGGCTGTAGGGTTCATTATTCCTTATATATGGTGCTGATGAGGTGGCCAATGATTTTATTTTGTTTTCCTCACATCTATATCTTGGGGATGATAAAAACCTTTTTTTCTTGAACAATTTATTTCTACGTTTATGAAGATCTGCATATATTTTAAGCTAATTGCATACTTAAACTGTCTGTGTCAGTAATTGTGTTATTAGTATTTTGTTTGTCTTCATATTCATTATTATAACTTGTAAAACTTGCCATAAATATGTGAATCTTTTGCATTACTAGCAATAACAGTCATGAATAATAAAGGTCTCGATTAAATTCAAGTCTTGCATCGATTATTTTTCTAAGATTAACATATGACCATTTTGAGCCAACAAGTTGTATAAGTTTCACAGTTTTAGAGCTTTTATTATGAAAGAACAAGTGTGGTTAATACACATTCTACTTTATAGTACAAAGCAAAGACAATGTGGTATCTGTTTTTGTACTTTTGAAAAGTACAATATAATATTTTGGCAACGTAAACAAACATTACTTTTCTAATAAATTATTTATGACTAAAACATTTGGAAAATTCTCATTTTACAAACCCTATACCACTCAATCACTATCTGTCATGCTTTGCAACCTCTCACAGTGTGATTACAAATGTGCATAACAGCCACTGGAGTGTGACAAGAAAGATCTTCCTGGGGTTGTATAAATGGTCCAGGGGCAAAGGTATATGGCTGTGTTTGAGGAGGTAATTTAGGCTGAGTGGTCCTGCTATGGGCTCATTTGCTACGGGTCACTAGGGGATTTTGACCACTGGTCTGCACATTGTTGACTAGTGACCTTGTGGCCTTACAGGATTGCTCTCAGGTATTACAGCACTCTTTTGTGCATGGATCAGCACAAGCACTCATAATTCAAACGTGTACACAAAATTACACAAACAGAGTACAACAATTCTGATAGCTTTTGCCTGCGCAAACCTTCCACTTGCAAAGTTATTGTTCTCTTGAAATGCACAAGAAGCCCAACTGTGTTGGTAATATCTAGCGCCATTAGAATTTAATGAGGTTTGAGAGATGAGGCAGAGCTGAATATACTGCACCAAATGTAGCACCACGTCAAAGTATGAACTGCAAAGAAATACATGTATGGGACATTTTGCTAAAAATGTTTTTATTTCCCTATTCAGCTTGTTTCTGATCATATAAGTTCATGTACTGTATGCGTTTGTCTCACTCAGTGACTTTCTTCTGTCATCTCTCTGCAGAGTGCCCAGTGCCACAAGGTCACCACTGAAAACTATAACAAAACTGTAGATCAACTGAATGCCAAGTTCAAGTAAGTGTACATTTTCACTCGTTCCCAAATAATTTACATAAATAAAGAACAATAACTAATTGCAAGGTCTGTCCACCTTTCTATCTAAAGTGTTTCTGTGTTAATATTTATGAAGGAGTTCTTCTAAATGTAGCTAGGACTTGAATGACACCAACTAAAAACTACCGGTACATATAATAGAAAGGCTATAATGATATCAGGCTTTCTGCTTTCAGTTTCTGATAAAGTAATTAGCACATGGTCTAAAAAGTTAACACAAGAAATGAAAGATGAAGAAGACTTTGCTGTAGTAATGTGGCATTTAGATTATTATTTATTTTTTACTGCTATGAGTTATTTAGAGACTTGCTGGAACAATATTTATTCAAGATGATTTGGAAATTTGCTTGCCTAACACATCCAAAATTGAAGAAACTGTGTATTGGCTAGGCTTGTCGTGATAAACAATCACATGATAAATGAAAATAATCAACATCATTTTCATTTATCCGCTGTATCGTTTCTTCATGTCTCTCTCTTTCTCAAGACACTGGATGACAAAAAGCTAAACTCCGGTGCTCTTCACTGACCCTCCCTTTCTCTTTTCTTTTTAAAATCCATTTTAACCATCCAAAATTGTATTTTTTGATCGTTAAAAGCAGCTAAGCTGAGAAGTTAAGCTACGAGCTAAGCTAACAAGCCGACCTCGGGGAAAAAAACCTCAGTCTTGTTGAAACTGCAAAATTCACAGTTGAAACCCGTGCCTTTGTGTAAAAAGTTTTCCTCTGCAAAAAGGAGCTGAGAACTTGTTTATTGATTTTTTTTAATTAAAACTTTGTGTGAAAAATGCTATGCTAAAGGGCTCAAACCACACCGAGTGGCCGCCATTTTGAGAACTGAAAAACAGGAAGGAGAGACAGCCCATGTCACGTCAAGGGGCCTCCCTCTCATTTTTCTTAAAGAGACATGCTGCTAGCTCCCTCTCTATCCATTCTTTGGTTCAAACAGTCTTATACTGTAAAAAAATGGTACTACACACAAAACAAATTAACAAACATTTTTTCTTAATTATTGTCAAATTTCAAACAATATTATCATTTATCGCAATAATTTCTGAGACAATTAATTGCCCAGCAAAATTTGTTATTGTGGCAGGCTGGTATTAGCATTGATGCCTGTGTGAGAACATTCTTCTTTAAATTTTAAAATCCAAAAAAAGATGCACTATAGTTTACCTTAAAGCTACCTAAATTATTCATGAAACTGTAACTTGAACATGAATAATACAGTATTTCTTTTTTACATAGATTATCAATTTTCCACCTAAGCCTCTTTAATCATCATGCATGTTCTGATTTTGTGTCTAGTGATGATGCATTGACTGAAGATAACATGTCCGTATGGACCAGTGAATCTGTTATTGAATTATGTTAGCCCCATTCCAACCAACATCTTTCAATCAAATCCACATTAGTGTGGCCCATTAGCTAATGTTGATGATGTGGTTCACTGATAATTTTGATCTCATGCTGGTCTTTGGTAGAGCTTGTGCTTGGTTAATATTTCACTTTTGAAAGTACTACAGTTTACTTCATTTTTCTTTTTACCCAAACCTGCATCAAACAGTTCTTTACAAAAAAATTGTGTAGTTGTGTTTTTAAAACTAAGTCACATTTCTCAAGAAAGAAAAGATCAAAAACCAAACAGACGTGTTATATTATGAGTTTCTCACCTTAAATCTTTACAAAACATGCTGAAAGCAGCCACACCTTGTGGAAGTAAGTAAAATCTTAAATTTAAGCTGTCACAAACGTCATTTATATTCACCACTGAAATGTAACTCAAGAAGACACAGAATCTCTTTTCATTCATGTTCCATCTGTCTTCGTAATAAGAGGCCATTAAGCTCTATAGTAATGCAGGGAAAGTGGATGAGGAGCCTGCAGGAGGTGGGGCAAGAATGGGCTCTGGCTCTGAGCTCACCTCTTCGGAGGCTCCAGTGATTGTGTTAGCTTGTCATTAGCCGGCGCTAACACTAGGATCATTGTCTCCCTTAGAAATGTTGGAAACTGATTAGCCTAGCCCACCAGGGGTTTAGCGCTAGACTTACAGAAGCCAGAGCTTAGACTTCCCAAATCGCATTAAAGAAAAAAAAGATACTCTTGAATCAAATTAGCGCTAAATGACAGCGCTAACTCTAAGCAAGCGTTGAGCTAATGTGCTGTTAGTCATGTGACACGAGTCTTTGCACGGAATACAGCGATTGGTGGATTTGATTATAGGATGTGCATTAGCTGGGTTGTGACTGGGTTAGAATTGCGGAAGGGTAGTCAGGATTTATGTGTGTGCGTGCGCGCACGTGTGTGTGTGTTCTAATGAAATGGCAGAAAGGTCTGGTGTTACAAGATGGGAGCAGGGATGCATTGAATAGATCAGAGTAAAGAGTTAATTGGATTTAATGGATTGTGTTTGGCCCATCCTTGTTTATGTGTACAAGTTCATGCATAATTGTGTATGTTTGTATGCTCTCCTATGATGAACAGCTTTTGTGTGCACAGTGTGTGTCTTTCTTCAAAGCTCTTATGACAGAGACCTTTCAAAGATAAGATGCTATCTATGGCCTCTGTGGAGTAATAACAAATATTTTTTGTCTCATGGTGGCTCTTGATTTCTTCAGAAATGAAACTGTCCCCTTGAGATAATAAAAAAGAGCATCTGTCCCTTATCCATTCTTGATAGAATTATCATTTGATGTTGTTATTCTGCAGATGTAAAGAGTGAAAGAGCTTTCTTAGAATATCTTTATTTCCCACTTCAGCTCATATCTGCCACTGTGATGAGCATAAGGTAATATCAAGCTACAGTTTATTATAGGAGAAAAGTGTGGGACCAGATGTGGATGTCTGTCAAGGGTTATTGCTTTTTCAGACAAGTCAGATATCAGCAGTTGATGGTAGCTTAGAGGTACACGGCTGTCATGAATCTGGGTGGTGCCTCCTATGGAAGTTTTTGAGCTTGACCCTTGGCAGAATATGTAGAAAATAATTAGTTTGGTTTAAAACATGACTTGCAAACAAGACATTTGTTTAAAATTGGGAGCTTTTATTACAAAATGGGTTTATCATATTCAAACTGTCTGAATTATCTGGTTTAACTAAACTTCACGAGGTGATATCTGAAGATTATTTATTATTTTACTGTTACAGCCCAGATTTTCCATTGCTATGTGTATGAGCATTCATAGAAATAATTTGAGATTTTGAATCAAATGACAGATATTTATATTTTGTATGGGATTGTTTTGTATTGTATTTTAAAAATGAACACATTTTATAAATAAATAAATAAATATTGTCCTGGAAAAACATAACTCCAAAAAGAAAATGCTAAACTTATGTAAGAAATATCACGTGGAATATAAACAAAGCATCCTGGTCACATGTATGTGTAACTCAATCAGCCAATTTTCTCAGTATTGTTAACCTACAAGCACATCTGACACTTTGTTTTTTAAAAAATACAGTTTACAGAACTATTTCTAATGAAAAGTGCTAATTTAAGATCTGTTTGCAAAAAATAAATACTGTATTCAACAATTTAAAAAAATCAGATAGGTTAGCTTAGGTGAAAAGTTAACTGGTTTTGTAGCACTAAAATTCCACCGTTGAATGTGATGTTCTATCACAAATCCACATTTGATCCTACTGCACTCTATTTTCCAGGTATTCAGAAAAAACTAATAAACCAAAATGATATATTTATTCAGCTAGTTCAGGTCTATATAGTATGTTTTATCCATTGCAGTGATCCATATTGGTCATGTTCCTTGGAGTTACTGAAGGAAGTAAATTAAAGTGTGAGAGATAGGCACTCGGGGTGAAAAGGGTGTGAGAGTCTAATTTAAGGTTGTGTAAATGTGCAGTACTTTGTGTGTGGTAAAGCTATTTTTTACAGTGTTCCTGCCAGAAGTTTCTGAAAATGATGAATCCCCCAACTGAAATGCAAAGACATCACCATGACCTCATTACATCCACTCATATGCAGTCACACTTCAAGAAGAAACACGCAGAGCTATATATAGAAAGCTATGTGCATATCTATGCCTCATGATTTCTCACAATTATGAATTTGGGCATAAAAGTGTGGCTCTTGAAGTACAAGTAATTTTGGCTTTTCTACACTAAACTTAAAACAGTTTACTTAACAGCCAAAACTAGATAGTTAAAATAAATAAAAAATTATATATATATCCATCCATAATCCTCTGGTTCAGGAGTCAGGTAATGGGGGCAGCAGCTTGAGCAGGAAGGCTCAGACATCTCTTTTCACACCCACCACTTCCAGCTCCTCTGGACAGATTCCAAGGTGTTCCCAGGCCAGCCGAGGGTCATAGATTCTCCAGCCTGACCTGGGTCTTCCAAGTCAAACATGCCTGGAAAACCTAGGGAGGCATCCAGGGCACAGCTTTACCCAGATGCCCACACCACCTCACATGACTTCTCCCAATGTTGAGGTGCAGCGGCTATACTTCAAGTCTCTCCCGGATAACTGAACTCACCCTGTTTCTAAGGGAGAGTCTAGCTACTCTGTGGAGAAAACTTATTTCAAACTTGTGTAGCCGGGATCTTCTTTGTGTCAATACCAAAAGTTTGTAACCATAGATGAGGGTAGAAACATAGACCTCACACTCCATTCTCCCCTCACTTGTGAACAATACCTTGAGACACTTGGCCTCATAACACCTCACTCTGAACCCAGAGAGGGCTTCCACCCTTTCCCAACTGAGGACCATAGCCTCAGAAAAATTTGAAATTGTAAAAATATTTGTAAAAAAAAGTATTTAACCGTATGGACAGATTTGTTGTTACCTGTAAACAGACTATCATTCTTTGCGCTATTATCAAGTTTCAAACTACTGGTAAGTGTTTGACCTTATTTACTCGTAATATCACAGGTGGCTTCAAACTTTTTTAATCAGCCGTTCAGAATATTTAAAGGGAGCGAACCAGGAAGTTTAGTGTTGTTTTGTGCACCATACAAAGCAAGAGCGACTTGAAGAGCTCAGAAAGAAGATTATATACAGATATATATCTTTGTTAAAGGTAAAAATGACAAGGCCATCTCCAAGCAGCTTCAAGTTCATCAAAAAAGCTCATCAAAATAATGCAGTTTGTAGAAAAAGAGTCAAGGAAGCCATTCAGAACCATTCAAGCTCAACTCCAAGGTTTATGGTCATCACTTTCTTCGTAATGGGCTCCATGGAAGCGGACCCAGAAGGGCTCCGCTATTGGCAGAAAAACACACACAAGCCAGACAGGAATTCACCAAAATGTATGTTCACAAGCCTCGGAGTTTCAGGAAGAGGTTTCTGGGAGTCATGAGACAAAACTGCAGCTTTTTGGCCATAAATGGGATCCAAGCAGAAAGTATCAACACGCTCTCTCAAAGACAAAAACTAAATGGATTTGCTATACATTTCTCTGGCACATACCTAAATATGCTCGACGTGTAACAGATAATGCATTTGAGACACACGCTCTTAGCTCCACAAGCCTTTATTCGCTTTCCCCATGACACCGAGTTTAGATAAGAGCTTCCAGTTGCCTGTAGAAATGGGACTATCGCTCTCCTCTGATTTACACGCTGCCTTATTTGCCACTGGTTGTTTATCAAAGCAAGAGGCATTATCACCCTATCCAGCTCTGGATGTGTGACCTTTACCATGTTACATGTACGTAAAAGGGCACTTATAGGATTTTGTATATGTGAGTAAATGGATATCTATTGAAACTGGGTTTTAGTTGGAAATGGAAGCTGATGGGTGTAGATGGAAATGTTAGATGTGTGAATATGAGAAAATATAGAATGAAGAAAGGCAGCGTAGACCTCGACTTCCTGTCAGTGCTAACTTTTGGCAGGTCTTTTTGTTGAAGGTGGCTCATCTTGGTTTGTCCATGTCCGTGCAGATTTAAGATGGGACATGAACATGATAACGTTAGTGAACAGGTGACTCGGACAATGCTGCTAAATAAGTAATACTAAATACTATTCAACAATAATGTGTCCTTGTTTGAAGTTTCCAAAACTTGGACTTGTGCAAGTTTTTCTTCTTCATGGAAGATCTGACAAGACTATGCATTTTCACACTTCTGTTTTTATTACTAATGTGCATCTGCAAGTCTAAACTACAAATTTTCAGCTTTTTTTTCTGTAGCATGCTACCATAACAGATAAAATCTCCATTTATTCAGTCACTCCGCTGTCACTTCTCTCTTCCTTTAGGCTACATGCTCTCTCCCACTTTCTGTCTGTCTCTTTTTAGTTTTTTGAATAAATCAGTTTTTTAAATTTAATCTAGCTGACAATAACAGTCAGTCGTAGTCCTCTATTTATCTCCGCTCTCTCTCACACACACACAGAGATATAGACAAAGGTGGAATGAGGAGGAGTGGTGCAAAACTTGTTGAATGTTAATGGCTTGTTGTTTTTCTTTGCAACATTGCCGTGCTGTGCTGCCACGGTCAAAAGACCATGTTTCTTCTTTGTGTTTACCTTGGAGAAAGTTGAGCCCACTCATCCACTTCGGCCACTTACTAACTTTTTGAAATAAACTATCCTCGTTTATTTTTTTTTAACTCTAATTAAAATATTGCACCATATTAAAAGAGAACGAGGCGATTACTGCATGTGGAAATTCTCCGAAGGCCTATTTTTTGACCCCCATAATGACAAAAAATAGAGATTTTATATTTCAGATGATTTTCAGGTTTCATTTTTTGAAGTAAAGCAGACATTAAGACATTATCACTTCCTATGGTGAAGGCTGCACAGAGGACTGTTGGAGTCAGTCTCCCCACCATCACAGACGTTTACACCTCCAGATGCAGGAAGAGAGCCACCTGCATCATGAAGGACCACACTCACCCAGCACACACACTTTTTGCC
>JARVLU010000646.1:11163384-11173653 GCA_031762415.1 Simpsonichthys santanae | reverse complement strand
ATGTGTTTCCAAGCAGTTAGCTAACAAAATACCCTAAAAAAAACGAAAAAAAAACAAACATAAAATGCTGCAAAAAAAGTCAGCGAGGGGTGATGACGTCACTGGGGGGGGGCGACGGTCGTATACGCGAAATGCCGTAAACCAAGTCCGCCGTAAACCGAGGACTACCTGTATAAGATTGCTTTTTGTTGTGAAATAGCACAATAGATATGTTTTAAATGGAATTAAATATGTGCATAGGTAGTTAAATGTGACAATGCAAAAGGAACTAGCAGGATTAGAGTTATCAAATTATAAGAACTGGTTTTATGTACAACCTGTGGGTGGGGAAAAAAAAAGTTTTATTTTTTGTATGTAGCATTTTAAGATTTAATTGACTCAGTTTTTATAGTTTGTGTAAATAAGGTTTTTAAATGATGACTAGTTTCTATATTTGTACTGGTAAATAGATTTATGTAAATTATCCTCAGAAGGGCTCATTTGAAAGGATCACAGGAACACCCCAACCCAAAAAAGTGTTATTTTTCTTTTTACTTTGTAGAGGTACTCAAAGTTTCAACTTAATCTTTCTAAAACTGCAGGGATCTTTTGGGAAAAACCCACGTCATGACTTCCTAAGACAGTTTTGAAAAGTCTACTTATTGGCAGGCAGGTAAGGTTTTATCTCTTTATCATTTGCTGAACTCCAAATATGTGATCAAGAAGAACTAAGGTGTGATTCCTCTATACGTACATCCATTCATCCTCTGTGAGTTAAACAAATTAATTGACTCTTACAAAAGCAGCATTTAAACAGAAAGAGCAGCCCAGGGAGGCAAAACTCCACATGCCTTTGGCCATCATTCCCCTAACTTCACATAAACACAATAAAAACAAGATTTTTGCTTTGGGAATTTGTAACAGTGTACTTGTTTATGAATGCCTTTCTGCTCAGGTTACATGGGAACTGGAGGATTCATAGCTGTTTTTGTCTATTTTATAATAAAACTTTAAAATTCCCACAGTTCATCAGTTTAGTGGCACCAGACTTCAAGGAAATATCTCTTGTTTTCCCACATTCAAAATATAATCTTATTTGGGGAGTTGTAATGGGAATTTACCTGGGATTACTCATATTTATACTTTTAAAACAAGTTAAAAGTCAATCCTGCTAAATTTACTGTGATATATTTTCTGTTTTTTATGCTGAACAGCATAAAAAAAAAGATAAAATAAGTGAATATTCTTCTATATTTTATGGTGTTTTCATAATGTGACACGTTTGCTGTTTTTGCATGTTCTCCCTCTGCCGTTTAATACCACAGCAGTCATTCTATAATAAATGACATGAGGGCACTTAATGTGAAACTGAGGAGGAGGGAGGGGAGGTTATAGTCTGTACCGGCTGTGTGCGGATGGCAACAGGAACTTAATGTTAATCTTAATGACAGATGATAGAGCATGCAGCATTCCACCACAGTGTGTGTGACAGTGTTATTGTCCCTATGATTAACTCAGCCACGTTCTCAGACCTTTCCCCCGAGAGAGAACCACAGATTAAGCATAAATAGAAGTACCAATGTTTAGTTCTTCATCAAGAAATGCTCTTTGCTTTTGTCCACCTTCATTTCCTCTGTGTGCCTACCCCTCTTGCTGTTTCCCCCCTCTCTTTCTCTTTGGGGCCATTACTGGTGATAAACACTGCAGTTTCTATCAGCAGGATGCACCTGGCATTAACGTGATCGCTTAAGAAAGTAATTAGTGGGCGTTTGTGCCTCCTCTCCTCCCCGTAGATGCCCATAGGCGGTGTAATAAATGAGCACAGAGATCCATAGGAATAGAATGGCAGCAGTTTCCACCAGCGCTGCCATCATCGTTCAGCACCTTGACACAGAGCAATGGTCCTGTCGTGTGTTCTAGCAAATGACTGAATCTCGCACTGATAGATCAACAAATGCAAAATGTTTCCCGCTCCCACTAGTGTAATGTTCCACTCTGTATTGCAGGTGGTAAATGTTGTGTATTATTTGAGGTGTAGACCCACACTAAAAAACTGAATTCATTTTTGTTGTTGTTGTTCAGTTTGTTGGGAAAATGTCTATAAGCTAAATATAGGTGACATAGCTCAGCCATAGACCACACGACTGGCTTGGGAATAACACTTTAATTATTTATTCTTCTTTTATATTGTGACCGTTTGTCAGTAGGTTGTGCTGATGGAGACTATAGATTTTTTGCAGCACTGCAAACCAATAAGACCATGTGGTGATGCACATATGTACTCTTCTCCATTGCAACAGCTTCCTGCTGCATTGCACCCTGAGTAATGACCCATGCATCCAATCCCCCACTTTGTATCCAACAGGGGGTAATTTCTCTCTCCAGGATGCAAATCAAACATCTGATTCTGACTACGGGGGCCTGGCTTCACCGCCCCATATTCCTTGGAGATGTCCAGAGTTGCTGGCAGGCAAAATCCCTTTGCCTTTCACACCCATGCAAGGCGTGTTTAGTGAGGCAGATGCTGAGTCCTGAGCACTGATGTGAACAAAACGATGACACCACCATTAGCATAATAGGCCAATAGGCATGTGCATGCGTAGTCATTATGGATTTTTATGGGGTGTGTGAAGAGACAGACAAAAGCAGTTAACGCTGTGCAAGACACCAGTGCTGGTGGGACATCCTGCTGCCAGGACTGGATAAAACACCCTGCTCCTGCATGCATTTAGCTATAAAGTATCATTTAAATACACTAAGGCTTAGCTTTATAGCCATAATGCAGAACTCTAAATCATATCAGCTGTATTTGCAGCAGATGCTACTTTTAAAAAGAACTAACAGGACAAGTTTAAGTATGAATCTCACAATCTACATAAGTAATTCAGGTCAGGCCATCCCTGATGCATCCTTACATTTCTATGCTGATGATACAGTTGTTTACTGTCAAGCTAAAACCATTGCTAAGGGTTTCCAGCTTTTGCAATATGCTTTTAACATAATCCAGTCTGATTTGTTCCGTCTCAAACTTGTCTTAAACAAAACCAAAGGGATGTTGTTTTCAAACAGAAAGTCAGTACCAGCAGTCCTTCCCTTGATTATATCTTCAAATTATGTTTCTATTGAGTTTGTTGATTCCTACAAACACTTGGGTATCTTAGTCGATTTGCATTTCACTTTTAAGCTCCATGTGGAAAACTTGGTAAAGAAACTGAAAGTAAATCTGGGTTTCTTTTTCAGAAATAGAAATAGATCCTGTCTAACACTGAATGCTAGGAAACGCCTTGTAACTGTGACTTTCCTTCCCTCCATTGACTATGGTGACATCATTTACATGAATGCTCTTGCTAGCCTTGATCTTGGACACTGTCTATCATGGTGCGCTAAGATTAATAACTGGGTGTAACTACTGTACCCACCATTGCACCCTTTATTCAGTGATTAACTGGTCATCATTAACTTCACACAGACTCTCCCACTGGTACATTTTCATCTTTAAATCACTTCTTGGTCTGTTGTTTTCGTACATCTCGTATATGTCACTGCATGAGTGCAGCTACAGCGTGCGCTCTCTGTTCATTATTACCTGCAGTGTTCCCTCAGTGCAGACTGAACTAGGCAAGGGGGCCTTTTCCTACTCCACTCCTGTTTCCTGGAACACCTTGCAAAAAGATCTGAAGATCTCGACGTTGACCTCTCTAAGTGGCTTCAAAAAACTGCTAAGTTCAAGGCAAAAACCAACTTTTTAGTATTTTATATTGCTTTATAATGTAGTTGTTTTTTAACATAATTTTCCTTTTTTTTTATTCATATGCCTTCTTGTCTACTGTTGTCTTTGTCATCTACTATTGCCATCATTCTTTGTTTGAAACAGGTCTCTCTTGTAAACGAGTCCTCGAGGCTCAATGAGACTAAGCTGTATAAATAAATTGAATTGAATGAACAGATAATTTAGCATGTCCTTATATAATGTCCATATTAATACCAAAATATTGTTTTTTTAATTACTGTGAAGCATTCTTAAGTGTCATTTGCCCAGTGTGTGAGTAGTTGACACCCCAGAAGCTGTAACCAATAATTTGATTTTCAGTCACCTTTTCAGTTTTAGCTCCTAAACTGTGGAACAGCTGCCCCTTCATATCAAACAGGCTTCAGCTCATTGTTTTAGGTCTTATCTTTGAACACATATTTACTCACTAGCTTTTAATACAGCATGACAGTTAGTTGAGCATAATTTTAATGGTTTTACTTGATCTTATATTGTAAAGGTTTTCATTTCGGTTTTGTTTTATAGTCTCTTGTGTTTGGTGTTCACTTTTTAGTATTTATTGTTTTGTTTGCAGCACTTGGGCCAATGGCAGCTGTTTTTAAATGTGCCATAAAATACATTTAATTTGACACACACAGATTTTTAAATGCTTTACAGTCCTGTATCACTGACGGCTCACTTTTTCATGAAAAATAAGTTGTTATAGTTTTTTTTTGGAAACTTTCTGGCCTCTTCTGGTGATGTGTTGTGGCGCACACATCAGGTTGTAAACCTTTAACCTTCCTTTCAGCAGAGACAGGATTGGTGGGTCTTGCCTCGGGTGTTTCAGGCAGGACTGACAGTAATAATAATAAAGGCAGGGGTGCACACACTGTTGTCTACAGCGCTGCTCAGGCTCTGACTACATGACCTCTCGAGATAAAGCTGGACGATTATGGTTCAGCTAGCATTGTTTTTTGTTCCTTACGCTCAGGTTTTATGTCTTCCATGCGTATTATCGAAACCGCTTCACAGCTTGGCTTTATGTGTTTCATTTTACGTTTTGTGTTTTCCTTTTTTTACCACAGTCCAACCTTTTGATTTTATTCCCCCCGTCTCCCCCTCCTTTTAAATGCTGTATTTTCTCTTTTCACACTTGTTGGTTTCTTTTTCTCACCCCTGCAGGAGGTATGAGGTGCATCCTGTGTGTGCAGACCTTCAGGGCCAGATCCTAGCATGCTACAAAGAAAATGTTGGAAAAACCTTGAATTGCTCCAACATAGCAGCTCTTTACCTGCAGTGTGTTAATAACGCTAAACAGGTACGTGTTGTCTGAACTATTTGTTTTAGAATTGTTGATTCATTTGTTACTTCCATGTACCGGTAAGTGAGGTGTAAATTATTTAACCCTCATACTCGAGTTGACTGAACTATGATATTAACGGTAGATTGGTAAGGATTATTTCTAACATGGCTGTATTACAGATTATCTGTATCTTAGAGGGATGTAACTAACGCTGTAATTTACACTAATCAGCCACAGCAGCAAAACCATCTGCCTAATGCAAATAGGTTCATGTGCCAGACCCATCAGGACTTCTTGAGGTGTTCTGTTGTCTTTGGCACATTGGCAGGAGATTCTTTGGGTCCTGAGGGAGGGGGGTGGTGCCTGTGTGGATGGATCTTGTTCCAGTGCATTGCGAGGATGCTCAATTGGATTGGGATCTGGGGAGTTTGGAAGCTGGGTTAAGCCATTTTTTTGTATTTATCAAACCCTACCTGAGCAGTTTTTGTGTCAAGGTAAAGCAAATTATTGTACTGATAAAAGCTGCTGCACGTCCATTGAGGTTTTGCCCAAGGAGAAATACATTTCTTCAACATTTACCGGTATATGAAAGCTGTATATACGAGGAATGTCAAAACAGAGGGTTTCCCAGTATAAAATATTTGATTATTGGTATTAGTTTTCTTTCAGTCTTTTTTATGTACCTAGTTTAAAACTGTACAGGAAAATAAAAGAAAACTACAAAAGCTATAGTGCTAATAAAAAAGTCATGCTCCTTTTTAAGTTTTATCTTCTGTGGTTGTGTGTTAAGAAATGGCTATTTTATATCATGAACGACTGCAATAGAAGATTGAAATATGAATATGTTATTTTTATTTTGCCACATTTGGGTACAACTCTCTGTATATTTGGATTAAAACCAAACTACTGAGGTTCACTTGATTTATTTGTGTTTTTATGTTAGTGATCAGGACATTGAGATTCTTGATCATCGCTGGAAAAGTACATACAGTATTCTGTTTAAATCAATAAAGTTGCTGCGTTCTGTAGTTTTGTTGTACATTAACATGGGGGAAAAAGAACGCAGTTTAATTTCAATTATTCCAAATAATTACAAATGACCATATTTTTCCCCTTTGAAAGAATGACAAGCGTGCACCTTCCTGGCCTGGCAACGTGTAAGTTCTTGATCTGGTAGATTTCTGTGAAGTGAAATTAGTCTGTAGCCCCTGTGTGTCTGATAGCTGCAGAAAATGTCACTAGACTCAGAAAATATGTGAAAGGTATAGCACATTGTTCAGTTTTTTTTATTTTCTGAATAAATTTATATTGTTTACACACTGTGCATGCATACACACTGACATCTAATTACACTACACATGTCTGCTGCTTGCTTTTAGACTGCAGAATGTAATTTCCAGCAGGTTACCGGCACCTGAATAAAGCTTGCTTTAAATAGCCAGCTTGAACCTTACAGTCTATTTCCATAATACCTGCTGACACAGGCGTTCCCCTGACTGTTTCCATGTGTGTTTTAATGCAATAAGTCCAAGAGTGCAGCAACTACTGGTTGGACATCCTCGTTCTCTCTGTGCTTTCTCTGTTCATTACTGAGTGCAAACATTTTTTTTTTTTCACTCCATCTCCAGCAGTCAAAACAGTGCAGTTATAGTAATGTCACTCAGGTTGATATTAACTTGATTTCCCTTCTCTCACATTGCAATATGTAACATCCATTGCCCCTCCAAAAAGACTCAATTTGCATTCATAGAGTTTTTCTATTAGATTTTTTTGCAATTGCATTGTTTTCCTGGAAATGGGGGAAACTGAGTTTTGCGTCTCCTGGTCACTCTCGTGGGTATTAGTATTAGATCTAAAAGTCAGATGCAGGCAGATTTTTGAGCTATACATCATGTAAATTGCACAATGTTTTATTCATTCCGTGGACGTGTGTGTTTGTGTGCGCGTTTAAAAATAAAAAATAAAAGCTTACCTGTACCCTCGTCAAGATTCAGCAAGGGTATATTCACATTCTGGAAGCTGTTATGATCTTTTAAATTGTTTGGAAGCGAGCCTGGGACGGTATGGTAATCGGCTTGTGTTTATCAGCCGGCAGCAATCACAGCGCACTCCTGATCATCTGCGCTTATCTGTCTTAAGACTTGCTTTTAAAGTCATTAGGTGCAAAAGAGACAGTTCTGTGATAAGGCGTTAAAGGAATAATGTGCATAATTACTCAGCAAACAGAAAAGGGGGGGGGAAGCAGTGAAGTAGGTTTGATCCGAGCTGATGCAGCTTAATGATTAGGATGTTTATTCAGCTTTATCGGCGCCAAGCAGGAAGCTGCTTCAAGAACAAATGCCAAAAGGACACGACTTTTAGCTTTGGAGGTCAACGCATCCAAACATGACTTCTACAGTCACCTCTTGCCCTCTTGAGTCCAAACCAGAATCTATCCAGGCTCAAAGAGTTTTCTCCTCCAGTTTTTGCTCGTTCCTCAAAGCCTGTATTTGACAAAAACCTGCACAGCTGTTGAGATAGGAATGTCTAGGATGCCATCTCACCGAGGATAAGATCCCAGTCCCCAAAAATCTCATTTTTATAATGCTGACCCCTCGACTGGCATCAGCCAAGACAGAAGCATTGTCAGCTGTCTGGCCTTTGTCACTGATAATTAGCCTTGTTATCACAGCGGTCACTGATAACATTTAGACCCATTTTTGCTCTCTTTTGTGGTCTCCTCACCCTGCCGCCATACTTCCTTCTCTCTCTCTCCGTCCACCATCCCTCCATCCCAAGTCACATTTCTAATGCATTCGGCTCTTAACAGGTCTGATAGCAAACGGGGAGAAAGAGGCGGCCAGAGGACAGATAAAGTCTCCTCTCTCTTCTTTTTCTTCTCTCTCAGTGAATAGGAGTTTATCACTGAGGCTGATCTCTCTATCCACTGCTTGCCACCTCATTCCATATTCTCGCTGCATGACTGCCTTTTGCTTCCTATCTTTTTCTTCTCCACTTTATTTTTTTAAGGCTGACCCTTCCGTCTCCCTGTCACTCTCAAAAGGCTGAGCCAGATTCCCGTTTGAGGTTTCAGGCAGTTTTTTTTTTTCCAAGCACCAGAATGAAAAACTGGTCCAGTGAAATCATTTATACATAGCTTTTGTTTTGAGGAGTTCCATAGCTTAATATTTCCACTGCTATGCAGATATTATTGACTTGGCCCATGTTTTTGCTTTAACCCCATAATTGACCCTATAGATTTGGATTTGAATATAGAATGTTTCAAATTTAAATACCACTGTAACCAAACAAGTTTTAACATATCGGCTTATCGAATATCGGCCAAAATCCAATATGGTGTGTCCCTATTATGCTCAAACTACTAAATTTCATTCATGCTGACAGTAACTGTGGCTAGAGAACATTTATGCATCACCTTTCATTCGAACCCTCACTGATGACTGGATGTCGAAACATTCAGGTGTTACTGCCTTCTGATATTTGGATCCATTTGGAGACTTCACGTGGTTACTTTAGGAAACACATGGTCATATTCACAGAAAGAAAAAAATAACATCCAGAACAGTTGTTTGTTGTTTTAGTGCCATAAACTTTGGCTTGTCAATTGGTAAGAATCATTTGATTTTCCAGTTCATCCATCCGTCTCTCCATTTGAAACATTATTTTTGGTTGTTTCAACTTCAATAACTACACACTAGTTATAGTCACAATAATTTTGAAAGCCCCCCCCCCCTTTTTTTTTTTTCAATTATTTTCTGCTTCTTAAAATTGACTTAAAGATCCTATGAAATAGGTTGTGAGGAAGATGCTTTTTCCTAAATTCGGCTTCTTCTTCTTTTTTTTTCTTGCCTTTTGCAGTGCAGCTGGAACGCTAGGAGCATTTCCTTTACTAATATTTTATGGATGGATCACTAACTGTGTGGAACATAAACTCAGATTTTTATTTATTTATTTATTTTAGATTTGACAATGCTGTTTTTTTTTGTTTGTTTTTTTTTTTTTTGGTCACTGAGGAAATGGGTGTTTTTGTTTCTTGCCTTTTTAATCCATGTTATTCCCTTTTTTTTTATATCGTCCATTTCCTTTTCCCCCTTTTCGCTCATCTTTCTCTTAGGTGCTTTTCTTGTCGCATCTGCTGCAGCAGGCTGGTTCAAATGGTTATTGACAGGGAGTGCTGGGGATTTGTGGTTGCACTTATCACTAATATGGAATCCAGTGCCCTTGGGTCCCTTCTCTGCTTCTTGAACTCACTTCATCCTCTTCTTTTTTATTGTACTCTCAAGCCTTCCTCTCTTTGTGTCTTCTTTCATGTGTCAACTAATATCTTTCTCTTCTGTTTGTCTGTTTTGATTTTTTTTTTTTTTTCCTTCTCTGAGGCACGCTCTGTTTTGATTTCTCTGCAGAACAAGCTGAGGACCGGAGGATAAGGATAAGAAAGAGTACGAAGGAGCAATGCAAAGTATATTGGGAGGGGTTGTTGATTGACGGACTGACACAATAAACTGGAAGAATGGGTCAGCACCAAGACACGCACCTTCAAAACCCTTTGGAGAACCAAACCAGACTAGAGGCACTGCACACAAGGACAGAGAAATAAACACCTTAATTTCTCAGTTCCTACATCCTTTTCTACCTCTTTTTCCCTCTGTCTATCTCTGCTATGATTATGGTAGAGTAACGGTACTGCTGACCAACAGCTTGAGCTTGGCCTTCTATTTTAACTGTAAGTTTTAACCAGAACCACCTCAAGAACACCAGCCATCTCTGCCACAGGTCCCTTAGATCAGTCTCCACTCACATCAACCATTAAATAATTAGGTGTTCGTATAATTATAACTCAGTCCTGTTGTGTTCTCCATGATTTGCTTCC
Organism: Simpsonichthys santanae; assembly: GCA_031762415.1. Taxonomy (NCBI): domain Eukaryota; kingdom Metazoa; phylum Chordata; class Actinopteri; order Cyprinodontiformes; family Rivulidae; genus Simpsonichthys; species Simpsonichthys santanae. The sequence goes on along the minus strand of JARVLU010000646.1, from coordinate 11,163,750 downwards.
TTTCTTCCTTGTGCACTATGGTGCAAACAAATACACATACACAGTACATCTGTTTATTTGCTTTTGTGTGACTTTGTTTTCCTCCTAAAATTGACATCAGCATTCATCAACTCATCAGAAGAAATAAAAGACAAAACAATGCAAAAGTGTTGTTGGTTTTATTTTAACGTTAATTTTTTTTTCTTCTTCTTCATTTTCAGTTTGACTTGTTGTATCAAGCTTTACAGATATTTCACTATAAAATGTGTATCTCATTTTGCTGAATGAAGAGGAAGGAATTTCTGTCTTTAAATATACAGGTAGTCCTCGACTTACGAACGGGTTCCGGACTTAAGAACGGTTCGTAACTCGATTCTGCCGTAACTC
>JARVLU010000646.1:11074112-11104730 GCA_031762415.1 Simpsonichthys santanae | reverse complement strand
GAGCATCCATCAAATCAGCTTCATTTCGCTGCGTCGCCCCAGCGAAATGCAGCTAATTTTACCATTGAGGTGCATTTATTAAGTAAAAGTTCAGCTGAGACACATCTTTACTATAATGTTAAACAACAACTAATTGTTTTAGGTGCTCATCTTGTTAAATTTTGAAGGAATGTGCAGCGTTCCTCCTTCCTGATTTCCTCCCTCAGAGCGCACTCCCAGAGCACCAAGGTAACACATACTTTTGAAAATGCAGCTTATTTGACTGTCAAAGTGCATTTATTAAGCAAAAGTTAGACTGAGACATACCTTCACTATAATTTCGAGCAAACAAATAATTGTTTTTAAGTGTTAATTTTGTTAAATTATTGTTAAAGTCCTCCCGTGCACAAGTCCGCAGCCACCATTTGGCAGCCAATCGATTTTTAGCAGAACACCGGCCCACATTTCCAGATTCGGCCCACATTTCCAGATTCGGCCCACATTTCCAGGTTTGGCCCACGTTTCCAGGTTCGGCCCTTGTTTCCGGGTTGTCAGCTGTGACACATAATAGATGTGACATATACGGCAAAGCGACTTGTTTATGGATTTTTTCCAGTTTATTAGACATATTTGGACTGATGCGACTTGTAGTGCAGTGCGGCTTGTACTGCGGAAAATACTGTACTGCAAAATTTTACATGTGGACTCACCAGCCTTGGTTCTGGTCTGGTTCTTATCGACTCTCTGCAGCCATTGAGCACCAGCTGCTTAGAGAGCGAGAGCCAGACCTTCGGAGAGCCAGCACAAAACCACAGAATGTTCCAGATAGAGTCCAAATGACCAGAGAAATCTGATGAAAATGTCCGGGTGAGCTCCGAATAAGACACTGGACCTCCAAGCAACGCATTCCCCACTGGAGAGGCTTCATGGGCCAGCAAACAGCACTCAAATGGGCTGATGAGGCTGGAAGTAGTTCTGGTCCAGTTCTGATCTGGTTCTGATCAGCTCTGCAGTCACTCAGTGAGTATCGAAATCACTATGAATAAGGACTGGACTTTTTAGTCAGGTTTGGATCAGATCAAAACTTTCCTTCCATTTTGGCAGAATGCAGCCGGCTGGAAGCACTGTTGAATTCTGGGAAGTTCACTGTTGCCTTGTGGGTAATGTAGTTTGTTTGTTCCGGCCGATACAGTGTAGGCGTATGGAAAGAAAACTACAAAATGTCAGCACCTGTCTGACTTTTTTTGTTAATAACTTATTCCCAACCATGCAAGTGCAGTTATATATTACTGTAAAGTCGACGATCGCGTGTCGTGCACACTTTTTTTGTCCAATATTATGGACTATACATCCACAAACTATGATAGAGTGAGTTTGCGAAAGTCGAACCGCCAAGTAGCGAGGGACTACTGTGGTCATGTTTTTCAGTCTAATTGATAAAGCTACTTTTGTTCACGTTCATAAATGGAAATGGACACATACAGTTTTAGATCTCACTTTTTCAACACTGCATTTATATATATATTTTTTGTCTTTTGTATACTTGAAGATATCCCTGTTCATGTTTTGCCATGGTTGTGTGCATTTTGCAAAGTGTGTTGTTGTGTAGTGATGTATTTATGTATGTGGCCTAACAAGTGTGTCTGTGTGTGAGTGCATGCATTTCTGATGTTGCTTATGTTGGAGGAGTGCGGGGACACTGTTTTCCTCCAGTCCCAGTGTGTGGCTGCAAAACATAGCAGGACTTTTTCTTCTCATCAGTGCCAAAGCTCAGCAGGCAGGCAGGGTTCACAGAGTTTTAGTGTGGTTAGAAGAAAGTTGGGGTTCTAAACCAATCAGTGGTGATCTAGGACACACATATCTTTTAATTTTTTTTCATTGTGTCACTGTCTGGGTTTTCTTGTCTTTCTTCTGTTAACTTAATCTTCTCTCTTGCTCTCAGATTCTTAGCCCCTTGCCGAACTAATACCAGTGTGCCTTCTGCTACTATTACCGTACTTGCCGCCGTGCACGTTGCACTGCTGTATAAGTCGCAACAGTCCAAAAAACATAAATGCGTCGCTTCACCGTATAAGTTGCATCTATTACGTGTCACAGCTGACAACCCAGAAATGTGGGCCGGTGTTGTGCCAAAAATTGAATGGCTGCCAAATGGCGGCTGCGGGAGCGTGCACAGGAGGACTTTAACAAGAATTGAACAAGATTAACGCTTAAAAATAATTATTTGTTTGCTCAAAATTATATCAGAGGTGTGTCTCAGTTGAACCTTTTCTTAATTGCACTTTATTGGTCAAATCAGCTGCATTTCAAAAGCCGATACGCGGAAGCAGGCGCGCAGAGGGACGACTCGCTGTGCATTTCTTCGAAGTTTTACAAGATAACCACCTAAAAACAATTATTTCTTTGCTTAATATTATAGTAAAGGTTGTCTCAGTTGAACCTTTCCTTAATAAATGCACTTTAATGGTCAAATCAGCTGCATTTCGCCTAGGCGGCGCGGCAAAATGCAGCTGATTTGACCTTTGCTCCAGGAGTTCCAGGGTGAGATGAAGGTGGCTTGTATGGCAAGCCAAATGTCTCATTAATAGCCACTTTTACCTATTAATGAGACACTTAGTCGAGGGCCCTCTAGTGGCTGAAGATGGTAGTGTTTAATATTTTCCATGTCAGAATGAATGAAATTGTCAGATCTCAGCCAAAAACTGGTTTACAAAGGTGGGGAAAAAACATAAATATGTCGCTTCGCTGCATAATAAGTCACAGGCATGCTAATGTATGCAAAAAACTGTTACTTATGCAATGAAACATATGGTGATTCTGCTACAACCCAAACTCCAAATCATCTAACTAGCATTCAGGACTCCGTCTTTTAATCGAAACCTTCCTTCAGCATTGCTAGTTCAGTAAGCAGAAAAACAATGCTTTATACAACCAAACAGCCAAATAGATTGTGGCAGATGGCGGTATTCAGTGTGCTGAATAGCAGTTATTGAAAATCTCAACTCTCTGTATGTGATATTTCTTCAACCAGACGGCAGCACACCTATTGTACTATACGAACAACAGTTGGTTTACAGCACTGTTTCCAGACAGGCAAAGGTTACATAAAGGATCCAATAAAATAGATACAAGCATTTTAATGCAAATATAAAATGTCCCCACTGTAGAGGAAGGTGTTCTTATTGTCCTTGTAAAGTTGCTTACTATCTAATAAAATCTGTTACCACAATGTTTCAGGTGAGTCAGGTTATTTTTGCTTGCCTGGTTTGCTCAACAGACATTTCACAGCTGAGCTGTTGAAGCATGAATTCAAACTGTATTTATGTAGAAATATTACATTTCTGTGGTTCCCATTTTAAAATAGTCACTATTTGAAGTCTTTTTATTTCGCTTATGCGTTTTTTTTGCTCATGACAGATTACCCTAATCAACTGACTTTTTTATATCAAGAACTATGAGTATTTACTCCTCCAGACTCATTCCATTTGATACATGATGCATTATTTTTTACATAATTTATGTTTTAAATATTTTATGTTAAGCTGTTTACAAGACTTTGGCAGTTTCTTGTTTTTCAAATCAATTCTTTAAAATTAAGGCCTTCCGTCAGACTATAAACAGAAGAGGATTACTTTGTTGGTGTTTATTTGTTGTCACTTTCTAGTGTCATGTCTGGTCGTTGCTCGCAAGTTGCCAGTGTAAAATTGTTCTTGTCATATCCATTATTGCATTGCCTGATGCTCTTGTTCTTAAAATTAGCTTTGCAGCATCAGACTGTTTTCTGTGAAGCAGGGTGTTAAAAAAAAAAGGTCTTTAAGCTCAAATAAGTTATGTTCTGCTTGTGTAGGAGTCAAGTAAATCCCAACCTACATGACAGTTTTTCTTTCACTTCAGCCATGACGGCGTTACGTCGCTGGTTTGACTCATCCAGGCAGACTGAACGGTCTCTCCTCTTACTCAGTTCCTTTCTTTTAGGTCAAGGGCGTCAAACTTGGTTACAGAAAAGGGCTTGAAATATAAATGTGGTCTAAGCAAGGGACAATCTTAGTTAATATTTATTGAAAAATAATAGAAATTTGCTTTTAGATTTAATATGTTGAATTATTCATGTAGAGATAGTAATGGTCATTACCAATGGCATTTTATGTAGAGTTTAGATTATACATAACTTAATGAGTAAAATAGAATAATAAAATCTTAAGACACATTTGCATTAATTTCTTGTAAATTTGTTTCTAATACATTTGATTATAATCCATAAAATACCTTAAACAATCCAAATATTTCACTGACTGAAACATCTTTAAGGTAGGCTCCTTCACTAAAAACAAGTTAATACAAGTTAATTGAATTGAATTAATAAACAAAGACACCCAAACATTAACTCACATAACAACTAGAGAAAGTGCATTTCCTACAACAATGCAATGTGAATGCTTATTGCAGAAGAACTTGCTAAAAAAACAGCTGAAATTGGCCACACAAACATGCTGAAATGTAGCTGAAATGGAAGAACAAGACCAATTTAGCAAAAGAAATCAGAAATAATACAGTACATATTTGCTGAATTAGGTTTAAATAGGTTCTAAGGAAAATCTACTGTTGCTGTTGTCACCATTCTTTGTTTGTAGCCAGGTCTCTATTGTAAATGAGTCCTCGAGGCTCAATGGGATTAACCTGCCTAAATAAAGGTTGAATGAAAATAAACAGAAATAAACATTAGGAAATTAGCTAAAAAACAAACTAAAATCTAGCTGAAAATGTATAACAAGCTTACATTTGCAGAAAAAAGGCAGAAAGAACACATTTGCACAGTTAGGCTGAGCAAAGCAGAAATGTGCACAAAAAGGGGAAATTATCTGAACAAGGTTGAAATTAGTCAAAACAAAAACAGCTGAAAAGTAGCTAAAATCAACAGGAAAAAAGCTTAGATTACTGGAAGGGAGTGGAGAGAGCACAGTTTTGTTGAATTAGGCTGAAAAAAAAAAAGATGAAATGAGCGCAAAAAATGTGGAATTAGCTGAAAAAAGCTAAAATTTGCATAAAACAGCTAAATAGTAGCAAAAATGGCAGAAAAAGATGAAACTTGCATAAATAAGCTGAAATTAGCAGAAAGAAGTTAGAAGAAGCACATAAATATTGTATTTTGCAAAAATAATCTATCACAAAACTGCTGAAAAACAGCAGAAATTAGCTGAAAGTAAAATTTAAAAAGTTTAAATTCGCACAAAGAAGCTGAACCAGAACAAAATGTGAAAGGAGCAGTAAAAGGTTGTAAACTTATCTAAAAATATGAAGGATGTAAAATGAGCTCACTTCATTTTCTATGAGGAAAAAAAATGGCAGAAATGGCTAAATATTTCAAAAAGCTAAAGTTAACCAATACCAAAAGCTTTAACAGGATTGTCCTGAAAGAGCTGAATGTTTTTATTTATGATTTGTTGAAACAGCTCAAAAATTGTGGAACAAGAAAGATGCAGAAAAACGTACGGAAGAAAACAGGATCTCAATAGTGTGAATGCTTCATAAACAATCACACTATTACCGGTAAATCTTCATCTTAGCCTAATGTTTGAGTCATTATGTGATTATACTTTTGCCTGCTAAATGCCAGCATTTAAACATGCTAAATACAAACCCTGAAATATGAAATGTTCCATATATTGTATGAAGAGGGAGCTCCAACTATTGCCTCACAGCAAATGCACATGCTCAGCTTTGACTGTGTCCACTGCTTCAGTAGTGATATTTTATGCGTTTGAAAAGGTGCAATAGTCTGTGTGGTTGTATGTTATTGCTCAGATATTTCTTGTGTAATTGTGTTTACAAGTTAGCAAAGTGGAACTGACACTACAGAACCCAAAGTGCTTCTATAATTTGATCTCTGGCTGCTTTTGCTTCTCATCTGTAGAGTTAGTTCGTGCAAAGCAAAATATTTTAAAACAAAGTGATTTTTTTTAATATTAAGTAATTTGCATTTCCTTTTAAACACCATTATGTTTTTGTTTTTTTCCCCACAAGCATTTACCTAATTTTTACACACATGCAGAGAGGGAAAGGGAAAAGTCAGGCCCTAATGACAGAAAATAAACTGCATGTTAGAATATCAGTGCCTCTTTATGTCTGTGTGTGTCTGATGTATAAATCCTCAGAACCAGAGCAAGCTTTAATTAATGGAGTTTGATGATTAGCAGGCAAAGGCAAACAGCAGTTAAACGAGCTTGCCCCCCTCCCCTCCATCAGTGAGGATAATTGCATTTCTGCACCAAATTTATGTGGCAGGCATGCTGCCTTTGGAAGGGCATCACTGATGAGGATGATTTTTCCCCTTTTCAGGGCATTAATGTTTTGCTATTACCAAACTCATATTTCTCAAGAGAATCTATTTAAAGCTTCCTCTTTTGGTTTTAATACAGCTAATTGTTTAGTTTTTTTTTTCTTTCTGTCAGATGTGTCTGAATGTTTTGTTCTTATGAGAATATTGATATGAAGGAAGACCAGGCCCCTATTTCTAATACATTTTCTCTCACTTGATTTCATTTTATTCATCTTATGACTTCACATTTTTATATTTAAAACTTTTGAAGAAAAAAAATCTTGGAATTTTAATGGGGTGCTATATAATGTTTATCCCCCTCAGGGTAAATGAGAGATGGGTGCACCATTGCTCTTACATGTCAGTGTAAAATTAATGTGGCTCCCTTTTATTTTTAGACAAACCTTGTAGGCTCACTGGCCTGTCATCTGTATTCATGTAGTAGCAACTTGCATTAGCTCTTCTGTTTTTACACTTGTTTTTTTTTTTTTTTCTGTTAAATTATGTTTTGACGATATTGAAATTATTTATTTTTTAAATAATTATTTTGTCCTATAGAAAATAACTTCAGTGTAGGCCTGTCGCAATAAACAAATCAATTAATCGCATAATAAATTAAAATTATCGACCTCATTTTCATTTATTGGCTGTCTTCTCTTCTTTTCTTATCTCTTCGCTAAAAGCAGCTAAGCTGAGAAGCTAAGCTATGAGCTAAGCTAACAGGCCACCCTCTGGGGAAAAAAACCCCTCTGTCTTGTCAAATCTCCAAATTTCACTGTTGGAATCTGTGCCTTCGTGTAAAAAGTTGTTTTTCTCTGCAAAAAGAAGCTGAGAGTTTGTTTACTGATTTTTTTTTTAATTAAAAGTTTTGTGTGAAAAACTATGTTAAAGAGCTCAAACCACACCAAGCGTCCGCCATTTTGAGAATCGAAAACAAGGAAGGAGAGACAGCCCATGTAATGTCAAGGGGCCTCCCTCCCATTTTTATTAGAGACGCTGCTCGCTCCCTCACTATCCATCCTTCGATTCAAACAGTCTTATACTGCCATCTGGTGGTCAAAAAAAGGTACTACACGCAAAACAAATTAACCAGCATCTCTTCTTCAATTTGACAATAATTACTAATTATTGTCAAATTTCATACAATATTACCGTTTATCGCAATAATTTCTGAGACGATTAATCGCCAAGCAAAATTTATTGTGACAGGCCTAGTCAGGTAATAGTTTATGTCAATACTTTATAGGTTGATATTTTTTACTAAACTTTTCGCTTTTCAACAGGGAATTTCCAATGTTGCCCTTTGGTTGGTTCTGTAGAAGTTTACAAATGTTGTTTCATATGCTGACCTGAGTTCATATTCCACCCTGTTGTCTTTGTCAGCTGATGATGGCTCTTTGCACACATCTGAGCACGTATCATCTGCCCCTGCATCAGATTATAGTCCTCTCATCATCAGCTCCAGACCTCTTATCATGCGTTGAGAGGCTGCCTGCTCTGTTTCTCTTCTCTGTTTGCCTACTGAGAAAAACAGAAGAGAATAGCAATTTTGTTGGGAGGTTTCACACCACCATACTTTGTGATTGCTTGAATGTGAACCTGAGATGAGTTCTGTGGTAAGATAATGCAACATAGCACCAGCAATCACGTGCGTGAACATTCAGTGATCTTATGGAAAAAAATAATAATTCAAAAGAAACGGGGATGGCTGTGTTAGAGTTTGGGAAGACACACCAAAAATAGTGGTGTGACAATGATATAGGAAATTTTATTTTGTCGAGTGTTTTGCATCATCTAGAAAATGCTTATGTGGAGTGCTGGTGTTTTTCTTATACTATGGGCTGTTTCTGTTGACAATGTGGACAAACCAACCCCAAAAAAATCCCTCTTCATTAGCATGTGTTTACTGTGGTTGTGTATGTTGTACTGAAACTGTGCAAATGACCCTCTATATGTACAGGGAAGCATATTTTTGCAACTACCAGCATTTCCTCCCTAATTGTTCCTCTCTGGCTCATAAAACTTCAATTTTCATTGTGGGAATATGTGTGTGTGGGTATTTTATAGAGCGAAATATGGCTCTTTTCACTCTGCTAGCAGTGTCAGCAGGTAAGCTGCCCTGTTGGGAGAGAAGAGAGAAATCGCCAAAGCATGCAGATTGCTACTCCAAGGGGAGAATCAATTAGGGGCATGAAGGCTAGAGCAGAAAGGCAAAGAGAGATGGAGAGGGGCAGGAGTCCATGCAGAGAGGTGGTGCAGAGCCATGCTGATCACCTCCTTTGAGACAATGCGTTACTCCTCCTCCTCTGTCCTATTTCTCAACACCTGATGTCACAGCTTTTTTAAGTGCCACTGGGCCTCAGCTTCATTTTTTTTTCTTCTTTTTTTTATGTCTAGCCCATTTCTTCTTCAATTATAGATGGCTCTGCAGTCTCAAGTGGGTGGCCTCTTCACCTTTGTAACACATTATTAATTTGCTCTGTTCCTATCTGTGCCAGAAAAAAAATAGAGCAACAATCCCATATTTTTTAATCCATTGAGTGTTTTATCTTTTGAAACTAATTTGTTGGGATATCAGAAATGATGCTGGTTTTTAATGTTTGTTTTCCTTCTCTTCTTAGGTACACAATGTCCTCCATCTCAAGAAAAGCCTGATCCCAACAGGCCAACAGCACTGGACTGTGCCTCTGTCCCTCTCCTCACCTGTCCAACCATCAGCACAGCCATGACATCCCTCACGACGATATGGACCTATTTTTCTGTATGCTGCTTCCTGTTTAGCTTGGTGCTTCCTGTGACATCACAAACAGTGGTGCAAGCCCCACAGGCGCATAGTGCTGGTTCCCAAGTGATCACAGCATTGCTCCAAGAGGAAGGGTATGCATCATTTCATGTTGAGAAATCTGAGTGGACATTTAACCACCTTGCTGTGGACTATCGCAATGGCAATGTTTATTTGGGAGCTGTCAATCGCATATACAAACTGTCTCCAAGCTTGGAAGTCCAAGTGTCCCACGAGACTGGTCCAGATGAAGACAACCGCAAGTGCTACCCACCTCGTATTGTACAGCCCTGCAATGAGCCACTGACACTCACTAACAATGTCAACAAAATGCTTTTGATGGACTATAGGGAGAATCGGCTGTTGGCTTGTGGCAGCCTCTACCAGGGCATCTGCAAACTCCTTCGCCTGGATGACCTCTTCAAACTTGGAGAGCCCTTCCACAAGAAAGAGCACTATCTCTCTGGAGTAAATGAGAGTGGCTCTGTTTTTGGTGTAATTGTTTCTTACGGTAATGCCTCTCCTGACATGCTGTTTGTAGCCACAGCCGTCGATGGCAAACCAGAGTACTTCCCTACTATCTCGAGCCGAAAGTTGGCCAGAAACTCAGAAGAGGATGGCATGTTTGCCTATGTCTTCCATGACGAGTTTGTGGCCTCTATGATTAAAATCCCCTCAGATACCTTCACGGTCATCCCTGACTTTGACATATACTACATATATGGCTTTGCCAGTGGGAACTTTGTGTACTTTTTGACCTTACAGCCCGAAATGGGAGGTGGGCCAACAACTGGATCCTCTTCTGCTGGTCGGGAACAGGTTTACACTTCAAAGATCGTTCGCCTCTGCAAGGCAGACACCGCATTCAACTCCTACGTTGAGGTCCCTATTGGGTGCATTAGTGGAAATGTGGAGTACCGATTACTCGAAGCAGCCTACTTGTCAAAAGCTGGTGCCATTTTAGCGCCATCACTGGACGTAGCACCAGATGATGACGTGCTGTTCGCTGTCTTCTCAAAAGGTCAGAAAAGACGACCACGGCAGGCCTCTCAGGACTCTGCCCTGTGTGTTTTCTCTCTTCGAAAGATCAATGAGAAAATCAAGGAGCGACTACAGTCGTGCTACAAGGGAGAAGGCACGCTGGACCTGGCCTGGCTGAAAGTCAAAGATATTCCCTGCAGCAGTGCGGTGAGTAAATTTTGCTGGTTGTGCCAGTTTAATGACAGCATCAGGGAAGTGTTAAAACTATACAGATGTTTAAAATACAGAATGACAATTGATAAAAGACTGTTAGAGTTATCACCTTAAGCATGTTCTGTGTTCTGCGCTATTACATTTAGTACTGTAACTGCTTCAAGCATAGCAGGCTTTGAGCATTTATGTTTCACTTAGAAGTTAAAAAAACAAATCTAGTTAGGAAAATGTGAGAGAGCTGTTTCATTTGGAGAATAGTAAATTATTACTTGTTGTCTTCTAAATAATTGTTACAGGTGAGTTTACTTGATAGAAAGTTAGATGTTACTATAAGTCAAGAAGCATGGGGATTCACCCACAGTGTATTCCATGGTGGGTTACTTTTCATCTCATTACAATGAGATAACCCTCCACCGCCTCTTTCCATGTGCTCACCCTTACAACAATGCAGCTGGATGCTCAGCCAAATTACCATAATTCTATTCTCCATAACTGCCTTACAAATTCAGCGATTCAGTTCAGTTGATTTCTTACTTTGTGCACATAAAAAACAAGGTTAAATGAGGTGTTGCATGTTTAGGCTACCTTCCCAGGTAACATAAGCTTTCACTTTTTATCATTTATTTCAGATCAGTAAAGTAAACTGTGATGTTGAAAACATGAAAATTGCTTCTGTCAGAATTAATATATTTGACAACCACTTCAAACACATGGTAAAAATAGCAATAACATGCCAAAACATGATTAAAAAAATGGGACAATTATGGAAAACCATGGTTTAAATTGTTAGTTTTGACCAATTATCCTCAACAAATTCTTCATATGAAGATTTTTAAAGCTACAAATACTTTTGACAAGGAGGGGTGACTTAGTCATGGCTATATTTCTTGAACATACTATAAATTTCATCCTCCAGCAGCCCACACTACATTATCCTGACCTTTGTTACGCACTACCTAGAGACATTATGAAGATGACCCCACTTGTCTTTAGTTCTGAAACAACTGTGTTAATCTATTAATCTGTCTGTGGCCCTCACACGTGCCAGGGCGCCGTTGTCTGCTGCTTGAGGGCCTGATAAATCATGCCTGGGGGTGAAGCTGTCGGCAGGAAAAGGAAGTGTGAGGGAGCTCAACAGGGTTAGCGCCTAGGAATGATGCTATTTTAGCATGAGCTAATGCCAGTGCATAAATTAGACCCTGCTGAACAAGTGACACTGTGCTCTGCGGGAGACAGACGAATGAGTTCTGACATACACAAACATACATACCGTACACAGATGTGATTCTTCTTTAGCATGGCTGCTGCTGAAGTGGACATTATGGGATTTAAAGGAGAAAGAGTTCCCCTAGTGTTAATTGCTGAAAAGTCATCTGGTCTCTACTGTACATTAGTTTAGTTGTTTTAACCATAAATACTGTATTTTTAGTGGACTACAACACTGGTAAAACAGATTTTGAGCTTGGATTTTCAGCACATTATTAAACGATTAATGAAATTATGGACTATATAATGTACATTTTCCTCTTAGTGTTTGCACAAAACAGTCTCCTCTGCGTTTCAACTTTTATATGTTTACGATCAATCATTTTTAAATATCCCATGGGTAATTTTTATACTTATCATTTACAAAGTCTTTTCACAGTGCAGACACACATTTGTACCAACTTCAGCTTGCCTAACATGATTACTTTGGGAGTTGTGGATGTTACATATGCTTCGTTTTGAGATCCTGCATTTTGAAGACATTCTAACTGGAGAGTTGAGTCATCTTCTAAATGCTAACACTCAGAAATGCTCAAAAACACGTTACTTTTTTCTGAAGGTCTAATTTGTGCTCACTTGAATTTCTAATATGCGATTGTTGATCAATTTATACAAGAACCTTTCGGTTTATTCAGTTAAATTATACAGTATGACACATTGAACATGAACTTGAGTTCAGAATTGTTTTTTGAGCTGGAAGCTGATCTGCATCAGCAGCTCATTTGCTTTACTTAACATAAAACATTAGATTTTTTTTTTTTTTTTTTCAGATGTGTTTTATGGTCTTTAAGTGTCTTTTTCTTCTATAAATTGCAGTCGCAATTTGAAAAGCAACTTAAACAAAACAACTTTCTGGCTCTTTTGCTCTTTGCAGAACATTTCATAGCACCCAGGGTGACCAAATGAAAATTTCAATCTTCTTTATAGAGTTATCAAACTGGAAATAAAAGACAAATTATTTGTAACGGTTGGTCTGCATGTCAAAGTAGTGTCAGTTTTTTTTTTTAAAGGGAGCCAAGATGAGAGGGAATCTTGTATTAGGGAGATGTCCCTTTATCTTGCCTTTTTTCATTGCTCAATATCTCCTTTCCTGTTCCATGTTTCCAGTTTCTCTTTTTCTCTCTTTTTTTTTTTTCTTCTTCACGCTTTCAAACGTCGTCACATTTGAACATGATGTGTTTTTCCTCCAATTAGGGAGAGGACGAACAGCTCCGAGGCTCATTAGACTAGTGTGGCTGTATAGCCCAACACGCAGACACAATTTTTTGATATGGATGAAACACATTCAGGCTTTGTGGATAGACCAAACCACTTTCCCTGTGAGACTGGATGCATGACAGGAAGAGCCGCATTATTCTTTACTGAACTTTGAGCAGCTGCATAACATGAAGTGATATAAAATGTTTCCATCTGACCAATAAGTCCAACAGCCATTGATTGCCAAACTCTTCATATATGTACTCTATACATGTAGAAACATTTAATCTAAAAGAGGCTCTGCATTTAAAGTTTGGCCGTTTCATTTGATAAAACGTGCCAAGCAAAGAGCCCAGAATAACCAACGTGGAAGTTTTTTTGCTTTTAAACTATAACCAGCTGGTTGAGGATTGACAGAAAATAGTCTATTTCTTAATGAAAATGTTGAAAAAATTCCAGACAGTATAACTTATTTAGTTTACCTATTCTAAAGTTTATTTGGTAGTGTTTTTTTTTTTTTTTAAGAATCCTGCTATTTAAATACTCTGCTTCCTAAACTCTAGTAAAAAAAAAAAAAAAAAAAAAAAAAAAAAAAAAAAAAAAAAAAAAAAAAGCAAAACACGCAACTAAAATGTTCCAAAAACAACGTAAAATGGATTTTGATATTCAGTTTAATCATTGACCCAGACATGGGCCTCAGGCTGTTTTAATAATTTATTTAAATAATTAAAAAATATGAGTATCTTAGATAATGCAATAGTGAATGATTAAGTCTTTTTTAACTGCTTTGAAGTCATATTTTTATATGCTTAATTAAGTGTTTATTTTAAAAAACATAATGTCAGTAGCTAGCAATGATAAATAATAAAATTGTTGCTGCAAATACGTGCAAGGACACGAGGATTCAGGCTTTGTTTGGGATGAACAAAAACACTTGCTCCCGACAGACCTTTGATGCTTCACACCATCTTCAAGAGGCTTTCAGTCAGAGCTGGAGAGACGCAAAAAGAGGGAAATAGAAATAAGGAATGCACTGCAGTCAGTGAGAGAATAGATGGAAAGTGTGTGTGTGTGTGCAGGGGGTGCTTCCTCTTTCCCCCCAAATGGCCATGCTCGGTTGAGCCACATAATGCATGCTCAACAGTAAGTCTGCAAAGGGCCCGCATCCATAGATCATCGTGAAGTGGCATGTGACCTATAAAAAAAACCGCTGCCTGTTCCCTCCATGTTCACTGTGTCAGCAGAAAAAAAAAAAAAAACTAACAACAAAACAGCAGGATTGCAATATATTACCAAAATGCTTTTTTTTTTTTTTTTTTTTGATTCATTGCTTTCATCCTCTGTCACTCTTCTCCCATCTTTCTCTTCACGTTGGTGTTAAAACGCCAGCCACCATTACTTCTCCTCAGTCGTTTTGAATGTGCACTGATCTTTGTTTCCCCTCACAATATGCTCTAGGAGCACAGAGCGAAGCCCCTCCCTCCAAAGATGGTTGAGGAAATTACAAGGTCGCTTGCAAGTCACTGACGGGCTACGGCCATCCCTTCATCCCTTCTGCTAATGATCATTAATTACATATCATTAGCTAACATGCCACGGGCTATTCTTCCACATTTGTTATGTGCTATTGAATTCACTTTCTGAATTCTCTCCAATTAATTAGATTATTCTACTTGGCAGCTGATTTTTCTTTGAGTCTTTTTCTTGAGCTCTTCCAGTGTCTTCTAGCGCATGTGCTCATCCCTCCCTTGTTTCAGCCTTCACTTGAAAGGAGCTCGTCCGCTTTTGCATTCTCTGTCTTCTTTTGCTCAGTTTTCAAGTTATTTGCTTGTTGTCCCTTTGCATTCTGTTTTGTGCCGTGCTTGACGGTCTTTGTTGGGCTGTGTGCTGGTCATCGCTGTCCCTCCTCTGTCTGATTGCAGAGCTTAATCAGTGACTGGCTGCTGCTGATGCTGATGATGAGTCAGTCTAGGCCACATCCTCAGGAAGGGAAAGGCTAGCAGATTCATTAAGGACATTCAGACTGCCCCCCAACCCCTCCCTCTCCACTTCACCTCGGTCCATCCACATATCCGCCACTCCGCTTGCTGGCTGGAACACTAATTAAATTTCTATACATGATACCACTTGCTAAAGGTCAGAATCCATCACAATATCATTATTCTGTGATTAAATAAGTGTCTCCTGCTTCCTTTATCATACTTTTATTCTGCTGCTGGGAGAACACTGACTGAATATACAAACTTATAAATGCTATTCAGTATTTGAAAGCATATTTATTTCCTCCACAGATCGGTATGAACTTGAGTTTGTGACTGTGTCTTTAGTTTGCTTATCAGAAAACAAGCAAAACATTTGTTATTTTTACTCAGATAGTATTCGAGCATGTAAAACTGTATAAAATTGCTCTTTAGGTATAGACTCAATTGCTTGTTTTTGAGTTTTGCATTGAACTAATACATTTTTTAAAGAAAAATACAGAAATTTGAGCTTTCAAATAAGCCACAAGTAATTCTGCTTTACTCTTTTTGTCAGCCCAATCATGTTTTGAAAAATAATATTTATTGGGATTATCACTAGATAAAATACTTTGATGCTCTGTATCAGTGTAGATTTTGCACGGCAGCTGTTCAGTTGATCCATTTACTTCTTAGTATCATTCTGGTTACAAATACTAATAATTAAATAAATCCAATTGAGTTGTCTTTGTGAATCTGGTACAGTTTTAGTGTCCTGTTTTTGTCCAGAACAGCAAAATGCATTCTGTACTCAGTTTGCACTGAAACGTTTAGTTTTTTTTTTAAAGCTAGAACTGTAAGTCTGAACCATTTCTAATCAGATGATATTTGCAAGCTGAATTATGCTGTGCATTTTTAACAGCTCTCTCTTGAAAATTAGTCCTCATGAGACTACATGTATAATTAAAGATTAATTAAAATAAAATAAGAATGAGGTGTGGCGTTACTTTGCACTTAAACCACTTAAACTTATATGAAAATGTACCCAATTAGAGCAAATATTATAAATCCTCACTTGTGTCAGTGATTTTAATACAGAATATTTTGATGAAACTATTTTAAAGTTTTGTTGTTAAAAAAATCTTACAAATAAACTATTACAACAAATGCAGCTGTGCATTTAATCACTTTAAAATCTGGCAACACGTCATTTTGTTTGAATTCTGCATCAAGTTTGATTAAATAAACTTCTTTTTCTTTTAAATTGTGCTTACAAGAGTATTTGTGGTGAGGATTTGTGTATAGTTGGTTATCTACAAGATATTTTTCTTCATAAAATGAAGCTCACATTTCAGTTTTTGGTTATAATTGAGAATTTTCCTTTTTTCTCCTCCTTCACCACCTGAAGTCACGCCTTGCCTCTGCTACATTTCTCTTTTCTGGCTCTGCTGGAGTCATGTCTCAGTTTCACTCCAACACTGTCATGATGTTTAGTTTCTGATTTGATAAATTCCCCCCCTCCCCCCCCCCCAACAAATATTTAAAAACTGTAGTCATTTCATAGTTGGCAGGTGAAAACATCCACAAACATGAGTAAACATTTTATCAGAGGCTGCTTTCCCATATTGTAATCTGACAACAAACAAAACACTCCCGAAAATGTGTCCGGAGCCTAATTTATTCTCATGCACACTAATAAACATGCACATTTACACCATTTTCCAGATGTTTAAATATTAGTCAGCTCAAACTCAATTGTTTCCAAGTTTGTATTCTGTAAATGTACCAAACTGCATCTTTCATGTGATGACACAACTGTCAGGCACACAGACATCCCTGTTTGTTCCTACATCTAAAGAGTTCTATTCTTTATTTCCCCTGTCCTAAATCCCGGCGACTGTTTCTTTAAACAGTCCCCAGGGCACAATACAACGGAAAAGTTAAGTCTAGCTGGTGACAGCTCTGGTACTCTGAGCAGACAATTGTGCTCATGCTGAATTTTGAGTATAATTCAGACAGATTGCTGGCAAAAAAATATGTTTTGCTCTGCCTTATGGATGACCAAACAAAGCACAGCTTCACTATTATAAAGTTTACCACCATTTCCTAAAGATACACAGAACATTTTATTTTTTTGTGGAAAATCTTAGTAATTTTCACAAAAAATGTGCTTTTCTTTGCGTGTTTTCAACCCCCCTGTTTTTTCTTTTCTAGCCTATTGCTGTTCACAACTACATCTTTTAAGTCTGCTATAATGTTTATTACATTTTGCTATAAACAGTCATTTGTTTCTATTCAGTTCACACCAATTTTGTATTGAAATGGACTACATGTGTAGTGGGAAGCTCCTAAATGTTAAAATCAACTTTACTGGAAATGCCTGATGGGGGATGTAAAGGTCATGGATGTTTTTCCACTTACTAATGTTATAGAACCATGTGTGTGAGTTAGAATTGTTTTGTCTGAACAAAGTGGAGCCTGCAGGAGCACAGAGTCTGCGCACCTGTCTTTGAGTAGTTATAAAAGTGCTATACTGTACCAATAAAATTATTATTGTTATGATTATTATTATTATAAACTTCAAGGCCCCTAAGCTGGAAAGCAGCGTTGTCTTGACCTCGCCTTTTCTGATAAGCGTACATGTTGACACTCCTTTATGCTGTCTGCAGGCAGACCTTAGATTGGGACCTTGTTTTGTGCCAACAAACAAACAAACAAATAAATAAATAAATAAATAAATAAATAAATAAATAAATAAATAAATAAATAAATAAATATAAAGGGAGAGAAAGATAATTTTTACCATCAGTCTACATGGATTAGCCAAATTACCAAAAAAGTCTCATACCAGCTAAAATTGAAAAATATTTGTTATTAGTATAAGTTAAGATTAAGCTTAACATTTTTTTTCCCTAAAGCAGTTTTTAATATGAAATTACAACCAATTGTACCAATATTGTTATTGTTTGTTGGACTTGTTGCTGCTGTAGTGGTATTTCTAAGTAAGTGTCAAGGTTTGGTTTTTATAAGGGTGCACCATTGGTATTGCCCTGAAGAAAGCATCAAACTAAATTTAATAAAGAAATATTCTCGACATTTTATAAATAAATGGTTTCTCTGAAGAGGGATGAATAATTTGGGACAGCGTACAATGCTCGGGAGTTTGATGTAATTCAATTCAGTTCAGTTTATTTATATAGCGCCAATGCACAACAAAAGTCATCTCAGGGCACCGCACTAAAACATTCACATACATAAAAAGTCATTTTTTTAACCTTATTTATCTAATAAGTAATTGAATACCTATTTTTTAAATTGAAAATGATAATCTTTCTGTACCTAAAGATGCACCTTGTAGTAGAAAACTGTGGATCGGTTCAGTATAAAAATAAACCTTTAACGTTTATGACTTAGCCAGTGAACTACTGTTTCTTGTGTCAATCACCCTTCAAAATAATGTGTAAATGGTGATTGATGTATAAGGTTTTACTTCACAGTGACTCATTTTAGCTACAGGATTCATACAGGTAAAGTTTCATTAAGGCAAATTTGAATGTGGACCTCATCTTACATAAAAAATGGCAAATGCACTTCGCCATGGCTGAGTTCTTCAGTACCTCCAATCATCCTGGCAGGTTAGTCATTTAGCGCAGCAGGGCTAAAGAAAAACACTAGATTTCTTAGTGGGCAACTATACAAAGAGCTTGCAGTGTACTACATTAAATTTTGTTTCATTCCAGGAGGTTTCTCATATAATTATCAATGACTTTGCACAGTAGTGAATTGTCATAATACAGCTCCAGTTGTAAAGCAGTGACTTGGAGTATAAAGTCGTCCTAACGTGTGGCATTACCTTTGTGAACTTGCAGCCAATGGATTTAGCCCTCACAACAGTTCAAACCCAGATTAGGCCATACATCAGAGAAGGTTAGAGAGCGAATCGCTTTCAGTCTCCCACTAATCGCATTGAGCGAGTCTAGCTTTGTCGCGCCCACTGCCCTCTCTCTTTTTTCCCCACGACTCTATATCGCTGATCCCTCTGCACAGTCCAGAAGAGAGCTCTTTTTGTGCTGGTGCTGGCAGACAGACACAAGCAGGGAGACGGATACAGCTGAGAGTGACCTGATTCTGCTTTGTTTCTGGCCTCGGCCCAAAAACAATCTCTGCGCTCTTGTCCCTCTGTCTTTTAGTTGCATTCTTCCATTTTCCCCCATGTTTTACAATGTAGGGCTCTTACATATTGGACTTTGACCAAATGAAGTTTGACCAAAGGAAGTTGTAACTATTGAGTGGATAGTCAAGCAGGTAACACATTTTAGGATACATAAAGGAAGCACTGTGGCGAATTTCAAACTTCCTAGGTCTCCTTACATTGCCAACTTTAATTTTAGTTGACACTAAACAGAACATGGGGAAATACAATGTCAATGCATTGAAAATAATAATTTTGTGTTGGCAAGCATAAATCAAAATTCACTGAAAGTTAATAAAAGTTGCTAAGAGTAAAATATAATAAAGATTCTCCCTCTGAGGTTAAAATATATTATCCACTTGCACTGCAAGACAGAAAGGACAAATGAAGGATGGGCCGACAGTGTCAAGGTCTGCTTTGATATTATTTGATGTGCTCACTTGAGATTTCTTTGGTGTCTTGACTACAGATGTCATGTTTCAGATAGAGCGCAATGAAATGTTTCCGTTTCCTGAAAGACCTGACATTTTATTTCATAGATCTGAAGATAATAAAGATGGTGGTGATTGGCAACTAGTTACAATAACAGCATAATGTATATCTAAAAAGGCTAAGTCTGGTCCTCTGGACATTGTTTTTTGAATGTCCAGAGGACCAGACTTAGCCTTTTTAGATTTTTCTACCTGGATTATTGAGCATGCATCAGAGCATACTGTATAGTTAGAACAAAATAAACACAAACATTTTTGCACACAAAAATATTATTTTCACATACAAGCATATAACTTTTTGCTAACTTGTTTGTTGTGAATATAAATAATTCTGAGATAAATGATTTTATATTTATATTCCAACAAAGCATTCAATCAATTTGGCTCCAAAAACTGCAAGGTGCTTCATATTGCTTCCGATGGATCCTGTTAACCTTTGAACCCTGGCAAGATGAGTAACCCTCTGTAACTGATGGGACATGAGGAGGGTGTTTTTGCTCGGTCACATAAACAAGGGTAAGATTGAACAGATAGGAACAGCAGTGCTGGTTGCTGTAGAAACATGAAGTGAGGGGAGCAACACTGATTCTCATCTGCGAGCCATTCGTCTAGAAGTGGACAACCACAAGATTCTGAGGACAGAGAGCTCATTTGTGACAGAAGCTCATTCAGAAAAGGTCATCAGGGAAAAGCAAAAAAAAATTGGAGTCACAGTTATCCACTTAGTATATTTATTTTTCACAGATATTACCCCGTATACTCGTCTGACGTCTTCTTTTGTCTTTCCATTTTCATCTAGAACCTTCAGCTATATGACATGGTCCTGACCCACATATAGTTTGTCTCAATAAATCAACTGTTCCACTCTATATGACCTCACGTTGTAGGCTCAAGCTAGTGTCCTAAACCAGCAATGCTCCATTTGTTTAATGAAAACAGACCCCATATTTCCTCTGTCTTGTTCTAAGGGCTCTGATGATGATGGGTCTTAGTAATAGGTTGTGTGGAGAATGTGCCCTTGCACTTTATATCAAGAGCCCCCAAGAGTGCACTTCGAGGAAGAAAAATTAGAAATAAAATAAACACAATGGCACCACCCCTAAGAGCATCTTATCGGTGATATTTCAAACCACGTCAAGTTTTGGGTTAATATTGTTTTGAATTAAGGTTATTTATTGTATCGTTTTTATATACCTGTGTTTATAACTGTTCTTTTAGTCTCAGCTGACTGTTTTCACAGCACTTATATTATTTTCAATAACATGAATGAATGTTTTAAACAAAAATTAACAGACAAACTTACCAAATGCTGATTTATTAACTTTAAGCTGCTCTATTCATAAATTCAAAAAAAAAAAAACATTCTATTCATCCCATCTTCTCACAACAAACTCATGTTCAGGCTGCTGTTTAATACACCATATTATATGCATTACATTTTTTTTAGCGTATATCTCAGATACTTTATACTGTTCCTTTTTATATTTTATATTTTTGCGTGTAACTGGGACCTTGAGTACACGGTTTTGTTCCACCTCATGTACCACATATGATGCGAATAACAACGGTCAAGTTCAAGTCAAGTTTATTGTTATTCACATCACATGTGGTACATGAGGTGGAATGAAATTATGTACTCAGGGTCCCAGTTACACCCAAAAATAGAAAAATAGCAAAAATATAAAGTAAAAAAAGGAACAGTATACGGTACTGTATAAGGATCTAAGATATATATGTTGTATAACGAAACTTATATTGTATTGATGTTTGGGGGAAAGCGTGCAAAACAATTACAAATCCTATTTTAGTTTTGCAGAAAAGATCTGTAAGAATTATTACTAGAAGGCATTTCAGTCACCCAAGTACTTTATTTTATCAACTGATGTTATTGAAGTTCCATGATATGGTAGATTATAGTATTTTATCAGTTATGGATAGGTCTCATAAAAATACATTACCTTTAAGTATCCAGTTAAATTTTGTTAAAAGAGAGTTGTTATAGAGATATTTGTGAAACCTAAATTTAGAACTGGTTTGAAGGGACGGTCTACTTCAATCCAAGGAACTAGATTATGGAATAATATGGAGAGTGATGTTAAAAATGCCAGATCAATGTGTATGTTTAAGAGAATGGTCGTATGAATTGTTGCTAGAGAAGGAGTTATTTATTTTGTTTTTGTTATTGGAAGATTATTATTGTTTGGATTTTTTTTTTTGGGGGGGGGATGGGCAGGTAAAAGATATTTCTTCTTTCTGCTGCCTTTCATTTTTTTTGTGATTGTATATCTTGTTGTATATAGAATAGTTTTATACACTGATATACACTAAATGAATGCCAAATGGTACGCTAAAAGATCTGATACACACTAAACAGTAATAATGTAAAACAACACATCGTAACAACAGCAGCCTGAACATGAGTCTGTGCTGAGCAGATGGGTATGAATACAACAGCATAAAGGTAAGATATCAGCAGCATGAGATAAAGAACCTTGAAATGATGATGGCATGTAAGAATAACCAATAAACCATACCTGAGAGTTGTACAATAATAAACATCTGAATGGCCTCACTCATTTAATGTTATCACTTTTCAACATCTTGCAGTTTAGCATTTCTATACTTTCTTTGGCATCATGGTGAGACTGTGCTTGAAAGAGCAGCAAACACTTCGAGCCAAACTGAAATGTCTTTTTTTATTTTTTTTTTCTCCTGATGTTCTCATTTTCTTTTCCATTTCAGCTGTTGACCATCGATGATGACTTTTGCGGCCTCGACATGAACGCACCGCTGGGCGTGTCTGAGATGGTGCGTGGCAAGCCTCTCTTCTCTGACGCCGTTGACAAAATGACGTCCGTCATCGGGTATGTCTACAAGAACCATTCGCTGGTCTTCGTGGGCACGAAAAGTGGAAAACTCAAGAAGGTAAGGATGAGAAACTGTAATGAGTGAAGCACGTTTAAAAAAAAAAATGGCTGAACTGTTGGAACCAGAGATTTGTTTTCACTCTAGTAAGCGGAGTAAGAGTTAGGGAATTGGGACTGCCTGATTGGAGGGGAGGATAGTAGAAGAAAGGCAGATTGACTTTCAGGCAAATCAGCTGAGTCTGCTGTATTTGTGGCATGATGGTGCGTAAGCATGCATGAAAGAGAGGAAAACTGAATGGTACAAGCGTGTGTCCTTTGGTAGAGTAGGAAACTGTGTGTTTTGAGGAAAGAGGATCAGGGAAGCCCCTAAGGGGGGGTTTATTTCTACACCAAACCCTATCTGATATCTTTTAAACATCCTCCTCATCCACTGCACCAAACATCAGGCATACTCTTGAATACATCTAGTATCATGAGTATCCGCTACAGTTTTCCTTCACTTTGGACTTGTATAAAACCGTGAGCCTCAGGGACAAATTGTAGCATCATCAGCATGTTGCAGAACTTGCTAGACAGCACAGATCAGCATGTTGCAGAATTGATTAAACAAAGTTTCTTATCCTTTTCTGGAGGCAAGTTGGGGAATTGGAATTAAAAAAATACATAATTTATTAGGTCATTTATGTAACTGCCTAATAGTTTACTAAACTGCAAGAAGCAACACAAGTTATTTGCGTTAATGATTTCACAATTTTTTACATTAGTGTAGTAACGTGGTTATGTATCAATTTACGAAATGATACTCATGTAAGTGTCCTGCAAAGCAGTTTTGAATCGGTCTCTCTCTTGGAGCCCATGTCACAATCTGTGCGGAGACAGAGCCCTTGACTAAACAAGATTTGTCCCCTCGGGGTTGAATAGTAGGGGATAAGCTGGGTCTTGTAGCTTCCACCTTAGACTCCATCCATGGCCCCATGCCCTGGTGCGTATCAGCCCTTTTCATTGCTAACAGGATGTTGTACTACTGCTAGATGTCTTAGAGCTGGTTAACACCTGCATTTTTACCTTGCTTTCTCACACATCTGAGCAAACACATGTCATAGAGTTCATAGGTAATACTACGTGTGTGGCATGGCCAGTGAGCTGAGCTGGAGAGACAAAGATTTGAACATAAATGGACTATAGACAAAAAAAAGTGTTGGAAATAAGATAAATTACAATTGAAGGTAAAGGTCCAGCAGAATCCAGAAGTTAGAACCAAGTTTTGAGGTCAAAGCAAGCAGCTCTTGACATACATATTGCATGTTTTCCTGTATTTGTTTCAGTTTTATGAAGAAACTGAATCAATGTGGCTACAGTTTTCCCCAGTACTGAAATTTTTTTTTTCAAGTTAATGTGAAAATTGTTGTTTGAAAAACCCGTCTTTTAGCATTTTTTCTTTTAATAATAGTAAAACCTTATTCTCCTGTAAATGCGATCAAAATTATTTTCAAGCACTTTTCTAATTTACCAATGATGCTTCATTAAAAACTAACAATTAAAATGGCTGATGCACCAAAACATAACACTGTTGCACATTTTTTTTGTGCTCTGACACACACACATCTAATTTGACTAATTTATACATTATATGATAAAAACATGCTTTTTTTTTTTTACAATGTAAAATTAATCATTTGCTGTGTTCTGGATTTATTTGGCATTTGGGAAAGTTCTGCCATTATGGTTTTATTATAGTTCTCATCTAAAGAAATCAGATTGTGCACATATGGCGAAGACTCCCTCTAAGACACTTACAGAAAGACAATCAATAATGTGTCAACATAGGCGTGCACACATGCACACGCAGCACGATTACAATCCCATCCTTCCCTCCCATGTACACACTTCCCCTCCCCATCATTAACTGTATACCATTAGATGACATCATAGGCAATAAAAGACAACAACAAGACAATAAAAAGTCTGAGCTGAAGTCCACCCCCTTCATCAGTGACTTTATAACCCCTCAGCTAATGGATGTTGATTTATAAACACTCCTCCACCTTTCTTTGTGCATTCTTCAACTCCCTCCTCCTATTTCAGTCTTTCAGATCTTTTCCCGTACAATTTGTCTTTCAGTCTACTTTTCCAGTCTACCGTAATTTATGGTCGTGTGACTAACCCTGAATAAATATGAGCATTACAGTAAAAGAAAGCGTCTGGACTTTAATGGAGCCCTGTTCCAGTGAGCTAAGTGTTGGTGTTTACAGGTACATGTTTATGACATCATGAAGTTGAGCTGGACTGGAAGCAGAGTGAATTAAAGCATATTCGATTGTAAAATGGTGTAATGTGATGGATGTAAGTGTAAATTTCTGAAGTGCAATGTGATTCATGAGAATCTGGGAGTAGATTGGTTCTACTATAACTTTGAAAATTGCATCAAGAATTCAGAAGTCCTTTCAGCCAATTTTAACTTGCACTATGCATACAGGTAGTTAACCTTTAACCTTATCTCAACTGCACCAGGAACTAGAGCATGCTTGTAAATGTACCTGCCACTTGTGTGGTATGTTTTCAGGAAGTAGAAACTCGTGAACGAAATTGATTCATTTGTTTCCCCTGAAAATAATACAAGGGTGTCAAACTCACTGACAAAAGGGGGCCACATTTAAAACTATTTTTCAAACTAAGGGCCAATTTCACAATCTACATTAACTCAAATCAGATACCCAACGTCTTTTCCTGGTCACAGGTTCCTCAGCAAGAGTTTGGTTGGTCTCATTTGATGTTCTCTGTTGTGCTTTCAACACCATAATCAAAGATTACTGAAACAATTCAAGAGATAAAAGTATTTTATGTTTAACATATCATCTTGGGGGCCAGAAAAGATGTCAACAAGGTCTTGAGTTTAGGAGTAGCACTGAAATTATGCTTGAAAACCCTTTCTGAAGAATGCTCTAACCAGAAAGACTACGCCATTTTTAAGTTTTTGTAATTTACTTTTTACTTTATTCTGTAGTAAGGGCCTCACAAATTGCTTATTGTAAACTGATAGTTTACCAAACTTAAAATGTTCATAAATACAATTGTAAAAGTGGCAACACTCTGATGAAAATACTGTACAGTATGTGACAGGGCACAATCATGTGAGGTTGAGCCTTGCTGAATGTTTTTGAGGTGTAAAGTTTGTTTTGCCTCAGTTTAAAATCTCAACACTTTCTGCTCAGCATAAAACATGCAGTGTTGTTTAACTCATCTAATTCTGTACAGCCAAGCATGGCTTCTACTTTTTCCTACCAGGCCTAAAACTGTTTCATTACAAAAAACAAAATGCAAGATCTTCGCACTTCTATGACTTTTTCCTTCAACCTAACATAGCTCTTTGGAATTATACCATTTTCTTGGTCCATATCAAAACACTTCTATTTTTTTATTTTTTACTTGTTTTGTTTTTGTTTTTCCACCTTTGTTTTCCTTCCCCTCATAATTTCCCTCCTGCTTTTTATGAATCCCCCTACTTGTTTCTGTCTGTCAATAGCTGAGTGGCGTTTTTGCGAGAGCTCTTTGATGGGTACCTCCTGCCACTGGAAGTGAATGGACCATATGGTTTCTGTCAGCCTGTCTGTCAGTCTGTTTGTGTGTTCACTGGCCTGTGATAAAGATGTAAGGAGATAAAGATGTGATGGAGATGAAAGGCTGTGGCTGGGCAAGGTTTAAACCCATTTATTGTAGGTCAATACACAGCAGCAGGTCAAGGGGAAAGAATTAACCCCCCATAGACTTTAGTTGTGCTTATGATCGTCTGCTCATTCAACATATAGACATGAGATATATATTTTGATGTGGAGACAAATGCAAAACACAAGGTAAGCACAAGCATGAACAATGAGCACTTACACCTTTACAGCACACACAACTAGACCGAGGCCTGCCAGTAATCTACATGGGGTCATGGCTTGAGAGGTGGACTGGGGGACAGGAATGAGGTGTGGAGGAAAGAAGTAGAGAGAGAAAGAGGGGAAATATGAGATTGAAAACTACCTGCTGAGGTGCAAATGCATCTTCCCTCTCTCAGTCCCAATGGGGGAGCATTGGCACTCAATACAATGAGCAGCTAACCTTGAACTTGACATCGACAGATGCACATAAATGAGCAAGGACACGCAAAGGTAGTGGATGTAAAAGCTGGGTCTGCATCCTAGATATGAACAGTTTAAGGAAAGCTCTGCCAAAAGTACATAAAGCAAATATGGTTCATGGAGTATCTGAAAAGTGACAAGAAAAAAATAGACCAATGGCAACGAGCAGTGGATTGTGGTAATTTTTACACCTCTTGCCACAGTTCTCAAGTTGTCACAGAGAGAGAAGTGGAGAAAAATAAGTAAATATACAAAGTGGAAACATTTGTAGGAGGATCAAAGATGAGGGAGCAAGAAAATAAAAATGGATGGTAGGAAGACGTGTTTAAGTATTATATATAGTAGTTTGTAAAGCTGTGATCTCTTACGATTGTGTGGAGACCCTCAGAGCTCTATAGGTTGTTGGGACAGGTGGTATAGATGAGAAATGGAGAAAGACAATCATCTCATTCCCTCCAGTTATAGCCATAGCTTTTCCTTATACTCTCTGTATGACATCTCCTGTGTAATGAATGAACAAATCTTACTAGTTTCTCTGTCAGCACAGTCGATTATGCAAGGATAGATGTGTGCGGGTGTGAGACCTTTGACTTGAGAGACTGTACTAGACCAGTCCAATATGTTTTGTGGCCTGATTGTCCTTGCTTTTGGTGTGTGTGTTTGTGTGTATGCATGATGGGCTGGTTAGCCCCACGCTCAGATTATTGAAATGGGCTGAGCTGAGCCGTGGTCAGTGGAGCAGAGGATTAACTGCTTAAAGCTAATGATGAAATATGCTTTAGGACAAGCTGCCTTCATGTGCATGTGTGTGGACAGTGGTTTATGATTTAGACTGCTTCCCACTCTAGTTGCGCTGTAAACCCAATGCCGCTTCAGTGAGGTGCAACACACTTTCACACGTGCACCCTGCTATTATCACCCTGGCCAGTTGCCATTTTAAAACCACCTAACTGGCCATTCATTCATCGCCAGTGGTTTAAACTACTGCAGTATTCAGCCAACATTCCCAGAATGTCAATGTCCCCTACTGTTAAGTATTCCTCGGCAGTCTTGCTAGATGCTTTGGCACTTGGTGTGTTGCTGCTCCCGCACCAGCTAGTGCAGCTTAAGTTGCCATGGCAGCAAAAGCTGCTCCACATGCACACACACGATAATGTATAGGGAAAAACACACATAAGCAATAGAGCTTATGCATATGATAGAGCATTACAATAACGTTTTTAGCCTCTAGCTTTGCATAAATGGCACTGATTATTGAATAAATCTGAGCTGAGCGAAAAATTAGAATCTGGCAAATGTGACAATCAGAAGCTATAATGACAGATTTAACACACAATGCAGTGTATGTGTTCTTTTGCTGCATTCAATGCTGTCTCTTGTAGATTTTGTCCATTTTTTTTTTTAGACATACTGATACATATCAAGGAGAATCAATGTATGGACACCCCCACGGCCTCTGCTCCCCTTCTTCACCTTGTGCTTTTTTTTCTTGGCTCTTATTGTGGCACCGTTTTCTGCCTATTGTTTTTCCACAGATCATCCTCCTGGTAAGAGCTTGATAAACATGGCTTATTGAGGGCTCCTGCCAAGTTCTCATCCCTTCTTAAACTGGGAGAGTTGGTCTGCGGTCTGTCCTTTTTATGAGAGTGTTTGTGTTCGTTCTAGTCAATTCAGTGCTGATAATCTAAGGATAAGTCATGAAGTCCATTTCTGGCCTGGGAAGAGGATCAGAAGCTTCAGTATTGACTTGCACACTAACAAACCTTATTCAGTGGTCTCGACTGACAATTGTGTTTGTTTCTAAATGGAACATCAGATAGAAACATTGCACAGTATTGGGTGATGAAGCCTTAGTCTTTATTTGGGGAGAGTAACATTTGAACGTGGCATGTTTAGTATTACTTTATTAGCATAATGTGTATGATAATAGGCTGAGGTGAGACTATTGTTTTTTTATGTAGAAGAAGTGATGCTAGAACAGAACTATCAAATTAAACAAAGAAGCAAAATGGCTTTTTTAATTTAATGGTGTAATACATGATGATAGTGGATCATTAAAAACAGAATCAAAAATACACAATGTGGCCTAATGTGAATGATTGCTTGGACCTTCAGCTTGTTGTCAATCTTGTCTAACTGGGAATACAGTATACTAAATTACTTGAAGTTACTGTACACAGGCTTATTTATTGCATTTACTCTTTTTTTTTTTTTTGTGTGTGTGTGTGTGTGTGTGTGTGTGTGTGTGTGTGTGTGTGTGTGTGTGTGTGTGTGTGTGTGTGTGTGTGTGTGGTTAAACTTCTATGTCAGGCAAACCTACCTTTATGTTAAAGGTTAAGTTTTACCATCCTTCTCTGAAACTGAATTAATATGCCAAGTCAAGGCTTGCAAATATGTGTTTTGAAGTTTATTTACATGGATATTTTCTGAGATGGGAAGCAGGGCAAGAGTTGAAGCCACAGCATGGAAAGCACAAAAACTGAAAAGGCAAAAAAAGGCAAAATCTAAAAACAGAAAATGAGAATGCAAGCTACAAATATAAAATGTCAGAAGTGGCAAAATGAGAAGGTGAAGACGGTAAAGTGGAGTTTTATGTTCATTTCACTCTTTGGAGTCTGCGCCTAAGAAGAGGACCAGTAGCATGTAGCAGTGCAGTGAGCTGTGAGCATTCACTGCTGTGTCTGTGGGTTTAAAAGGCTTGATCAGTTGAAAAGTTGGAGAGTGAAAGTGGCAAACCTCAGGATGATGCTTCTGTATCCTGGCAGTTTGAACTTTGTCTGACTCGGTGGCTCAGGGTTAAGATGAAGTTAGCTGCTGAGAACGGTGAGTCAAGGTCTGAGGAAATAAACAAATCAATGAACTGCCAAGGAATATTAAGACTGCTCTTTTATCACTGGTATTATTTGTGCCTGTCTTTTTTGTTTTGTTTGTTTCAGATGATTTAGTTGGCACTCAACCAAAAATGTCAAAATGCATACATCACGGGAAATACCTTTTCTTAACGCCATTTTGTATTACTATGTGCTCTTGTTTTCATAACTATGATTCTTTGTTTAATCATTTTTACAAAGGCATGAGCTTTAACTGTTTACTGTATTTTTCAGACTATAAAGTGCACTTTAATTTTCTCAAAAGCTGATAGTGAGCCTTATAATCTGATGCGCCTTATGTAGTAATTTTTGTTGTGCTTACTGACCTCGAACCAATTTTATGTGGTTATTGTGAATGAGTTGAATAAAGTTTGACTTATCTGACAGGTTTGTTTAGTTTAATGCACCTTATAATCTAGTATGTCTTATGTATGAAAACAGACCCGTTCATTGATATTGTGCTTCATAATCCGGTGCGCCTTATACTCTGAAAAATACAGTAATTGTGAATTTTCATTCAGGTGAATGCAAAGTTTACTTGATAAATGCACAATGTCTCTGTGTATAAATACTCCTGAACATCCCATATTCACAGTAAGCAGAGTAAAAGTTATGAACTGATTTTGAGAATATAGGGCTTCTATTAGATGCATAACTTTTCTGTCTTTTGAGCTACGCAAGTCATTTTTATATGTAAGTCTTGTAAGAATGTTGTTTTCAATGATTTCACCTGTATGTTGGCTATCAAGTAGATTGTCAGGTTTTTGATATTTATATTTTGAAGTGAACCCACTCTAGTTGGCCTTTTAGATTATTATCTGTTCAGATAGAAATGAATTACTTGATGACTATTTGCCTATATTTTTGTATACAAGAGATGCTACATCAGCAAATACCTCAACATTTCATTCAATATGCTTGCATTTCTCTAGGCAATTTTCAAATACAGTATTACTTTTCATTTGACTTCAACAAGTAACATTCTAATATTTGAATTCCATTTTCAGTAAACTTCTGCAGGATTAACAACATTTTTAATTGTTCAGTTATTTTAAGTCCTTGTCAAGATGCTAAATGATGTTTAAACTATCTTTGAGTGCCGTAAACCTACTGACAGATTGTGGATTATGTATAAATAAACTGAACTAACAGTTATACAGACCACCATATATGCCAACATATTTCCTCTTTTTTTATGTCTTTCCCCCCATTTTCTTAATAGTATAAAAGTATGGATGGGATATATTTATTTTGTGTAGTACTCAGCAAAGTTATAGGAGTGAACTTGCAACTCCCCAAACTTATAGGTGGTCCCCGGTTTACGGCCGAGATCCGTTCTAACGGCTTGGCCGTATACCGATTCAGCCGTATACCGATTCTGG
>JARVLU010000646.1:11045821-11065958 GCA_031762415.1 Simpsonichthys santanae | reverse complement strand
AGATTCACTACTTAACTTCAGAAATAAAATCCTTATTGTAATGAGAATTGTGATGTTTGTGGCAATTTTGGTGATTCAAATCATACTATATTGCTTAATCAGTGAAATTGTATCACATTCACATTTTTGGAAAGCTCCTCGTAGCCTCCGCTTGATACGTTCAATACTGACAAACATCAGTTTTTGTCACCTAAGGCTTTTTCTTTCTACCACACAAGTGTAAACTAGTTGCAATAAAAGCAGTAAGCAATAAATCATTTGCTGTCTTTGGAAAAATGACTTATTGCATCTGTCATGAATATGTTTGTGGGAGTGTTTGAACAAGATTGTGCTTGCTGTTGGATATGCTGAATCAAAAATAGTGAAAGATATTCACACAGAAAGCTTTTACTGAAGATGAAGACCAATAAAGACAATGAAAAAGGCTTGTGTGAGTAGAAATATTTTCATATGCATTTGTGCATGTCCATGCTGTTAGGGCTTCTGCCTAGTTGATAAATGATGCCAAAGACAGGAAAAAGAATTGTCCATAAAACACCTCTGATCTTTTTTCACTATTTTCACCTTTCATCTTTGTCTTTTTTTCTCCAGCTAAAAGCTCTTTTGTCTTATTTCAAATTCTTAATACCTCTGTGTCTAGTCTTTATCAAGCCAAATGTCTGGGGTAAACAGACGACGCAACTTTGCTTTTATTTTATTGGGTTTAAAACACTTAGAGTGAAAAATGTGACGGGTCAATCCAAAGGGCATAATATATAATAAATAAATCTGCAGTCAAGGGTCATTCATTCCAACCCAGCTGTGGTGACCTATTTTAATTATTTTTTGTAATTATTTTCCTTAAAAATTGCTTGTTTTCCATTTGCATAAAACAAGTTGTACCAAGAGGCACACACAAACATCCCCCTACAAGCATACACATACAAACGATAAGCCAGAGGACATTTATAGTCAACAGTTAAACTTTAAATTCCAGGTCAATTTTTAAATAATTTTTCAACCTTTTTTGATTTTTGCATCTAATTATTTAGATGTTTCTGGTTCTGACTTGCTCTTGTACGAAGCTAATAGGAAAAACATTCAGCAATGGAAAAAAAACTAGTCTCGGATATCGAGCCTAATTGCAACACATTTAAGTTTTGTTGAAAACCCCTCTTTTTGAGCATTAGTGGTGCAAAAGGATTTACTACCACAACCAGGTGACCTTGCATTATTTGTTTTGTAGTCCCTCGATACGTCACGGTTCGACATTTGCAGATGGACTTTTCGCAAGTTTTCAAAGTAAGATTGTATACACTGCACGATTGTCAGCTTTAATATTACTCACGTGATTGGGATGGTACAAGATAAAAAGTTAATGAGAGTGGATGGAAGCGGGAACCAACTAATAGAACCAAAAAAATAAATAAATAAATAAACAAAACTTTGGACGTACCACCATTTTGTAGTTTTCTTTCATTAAGCCTATACTGTATTGTTACACCAGTCAAACGAACTACACAGCCCAGAAGCCAACAGTGCTTCTGGCTGCTGCTTTCTGCCGAATTTCATAGAAGACTTTGAAATGGAGGGAGCAAACACTAGCGGAGAAACCGATGCGGTAAAAATAGTTTTGCAGCGCAAAGTCAGAAGTAACAATCTATTAAGCGCACACTGATATGAAAAGCCAGCGGATCACAGAACTGTTAAACTTTCATCAGTCTGGAATACACATGTATTCATATTTGTTAATAGGGATTTAACAGGGGGTTGTTGCCTGCAATTAGACACATATGCAAACAGACTTTTTTTTCAAGAGTGGTGTGCACACACTCATAGACTATTTTTTCACTTGTAGGGATGAGTTGCAGCATGCAGACAAAGTACTAATGGGATATTTTAATTGGAGTGTAATCTCAAATGTGTAATTTGCCCGAAGCGGATAGACAGATCTGACAGAGTAAAAGCGAGGTCACAAAAAAAGATTACTATGAGGAAAAAGAAAACTGAGATGACAAGTCGTGTGGCTGAGCATAAGACGTATGACGAACGGATGATGCCAGTGCAAGGAAAGACGTGACAAATTTATAACATCGTATGGAGTCACAAAAATCATAAAAAAAAGAAAAAGTGAAGTAGGATAGAGATAAAAATAATGGTGTTAGCTTTTTCCAGTGCAGAGTCATGCATCTCCTGTGTTGGCTTTATTCTGTCATTCTGTCTGCACAAAATGAGTCTCAGTCCAATTCAAATCCACAAATTAGTGTCTTTCCCTCCCTAAACTCCTTAGATTTCTATTGCCAGAACCTGATTACATCGCTTTTATAACCCACAAAACCCACCGGAGCTGTAGCTTTCCAGTTGCAAGCCTCTTATCTATCAAACAGACTAATGAGTTTGAAGCTGACCACCAATAAAGCCAAGACGAAGAGAGAAATCTGTTCATATTGCAGTGCACGGTTGATGTTTTTTCTGAAGTACCACACGCGATCAGGAGATGAAATAGTAGAGCAAATGTGATTTCCGCTCTGGAGTCGGGATTGTCATTTGCCAGTTGCGCTTTCCTTTCTCCTGTCACTAATAAATTAGTTTTTGTTTTTGCTCCCACTTTATTTTTTTTGTACATGTGCAATTCAGTTTTGAGACTCTTTTCTTAACCATTTCAGACTTTGTTCCCAAAATGTGATAGCGTTAACCTATTTGTGGTTTTGAATCCAATCAATTTACTCAGCACAACTAGAAACAAATGGACAAAAAGAAAAAAAGACCAGTGACTCCATCCTTTTGTAATAAAATTATCTTTATTCATTGGTTTTGGCTTCCTTTGTGTTAAACTTAATTATAAAGAGTAAGTGTTTATCTAGCCAAGGTCATGCAGTATCAGTCTATTGTTGAGGTTTTTTTTTTTTTTTTTTTTTAACAAATGACCTTAACCTTTCTAACCTGACCCCTGACCTCGGACCCTGGGGTTGTCTACTACATCTTTGTTTGTCCAAGAAGCACGACAGAAACAGAAGTGCAGCTGTTATAAAATCTTTTAATTTGATATTTGTGCCATTTTATTATTTTCTCTTTGGGTTTTTGCTTTTTATATAAAAAATACCTCCAAAAAAAAAAAAAAAGTCTTGTGGTTGGTATTTTGCTTTTCGTCTTCTTTCATACTTTCAATTATTTATCTTAACTTCAAAATCCCCACTGCAGTGGAAGCTCAAACACACACACACACACACTCACATGCATGCTCAGATTCCTACATGCAGTTCTGTAAATAAGTGTGCCATTTGCTGGCAGGGATATTTTTTAAGGGGAAGCTGGCAGGTTCGATATAGACACACAAGTGAGAGACTATTGTTGGAGATGAAGGAGCTTCTCTCTGCTTGGTTTTATAACAGCTGTGACGTAATATTCTAGACTTTGTTGACATTGTTGGAACTTTCCAGCTGTTATTTTTTTCCCTTTGTATTAGAGGTATTTTTTGTATTTAATTTTTCTTTTGACATCTTCCATTTTTGTCAAAGCGATTGCCTCCTTTGCATCTGAACGTTTGATGTTCCTTCATTTCTCATTCATCTCTTATTCTTCTTCAGTCCATTTCGTCTCTCTGCCGTCCTCATCTTTCATTCATTTGTTTTCCAGCCACAGCCATTCATTGACAAACTCTGTGCCGCTCACTCTGTGCAGCTCAGTGCACCTCTCTTTCCAGTCCACCTACGTATGTTCTCTTTCTGCTGGGGCAGTGCTTCTGCTTTGATATGGCAACAGTATGCACTTTGCCCTGAACTCTTTTGTCACTTGAAATGACAAACTATCATGCATCGGAGAAACTGTCAGAAAGAGAAACTTGTCATCCTGTCCTGTTTTATATATATTAACAATAGTCGGGTACACATTATTCAATGGGGGGAAGCCTGTGTAAAGAGCAAAGATGAGTGAGTGGAACAGAAGGGCAGCAGTGGAAAGGAAATTAGACTTATAGGGAATCAAGGTAGTAGAAGGCTTAATAAATAGAAACCACCACATAAGAGGGAACGATAGGAAAGGAGTGAACAGGGTGTTTGATTGAATGAGCTACAGAATACTCCTGATGTGAGTCATCCAGCCGGTGAATGATGGGTCACCATGGACACGGCCATTGACCCTGCACTGATGCCCAGTCTATTGATCTCATTAAACAAAACCTCTGTTTCTTTTACTCTTTTTCAGTGGCTGCTTTCCTGTCTAATAGTATTAATCATGATTGGATCTACTGCTCTGAATCTCCTTTCCCTTCCTTTGTGCTTGCCATTTGTCTGTAAGCATCAAGTCTGGATGAGCTGCCTGGCTCTCTGCCCTGTGATTTTAGCTTTTGTTTTGTCCTTTTAATGGCTTCTTGTTGTGGTTTATAGTTTAAGTGCCACAAATGGCCAGCATACAAATCATGGTTAAATGCACTGTGAGGTAATATTACCACGAGATAATTTAATACATTCTAAACAGGAAAAGAACAACTCTGTCCGGTTATTCATAAACATTCTAATGGGAGTCCTCCATGCTATCTTGTTTGTTTTGCGTGATTCTTTCCACAAAGTCTTTCTTTTCTCATTCAACAATTGTCAACTTTTTTTTTTTAATCAGGTTTGAGCTCACGACAGAGAACACGTCTAAATTATGTAGAAGTCATCAACAAACATGAGTATAGATGTATATATTTGTGTTTGCAATGAAGAAGAGCTCTCTGATTATTTACCAGTGGGATAATTTGTAATTAGCCTCATTTTGTGCTAATACAAAAGGTTATCAGCCTTGCAAATGCACACACACTCTAACACACACACACACAAGCCTTCCCATTCAAAGCTATTTAAGTTATTTTTGTGGAAAATATTCCTCAGTTGCAAAGCTTTACTCTTCTGTGCTGAGACTTGATTAAAGGTTGATTTAATGCTCTCCAAACAATGAGCTGCTGTTTATTTCCAATTAGTGTGATGGATGCAGACCATTAAAACACAACCCTCCTCTTGTTTGTTCCACTCTTCCTACTCACATTTTCTTTTCCTTAAACTGTTTTGCTGGGTGGCACTTGCATGGTAACGGCACACTTTGATGGGACTGTTGCCATGGCAGAGTATTTTTACTGTGATTCTAGCTTACCAATATCACGTATTAATTGGATGTTTATTATTTTGAGGGTTGGAATTGGCTAACATTTTTTAACCTTAAGGGATTTTTTTTCATAGATGATTATTTTTTGCACCACTGTCAGAAAAAAAAAAGTATGAAATAGAATTTTCTCATTTTTTTAATGTTAAAAAAAAGTATTGTATTTTAATATTATCTCTGTGTCTTATGGAAATGTTAATTTTATGAGTTGTATTTTTGGTTGTGGGGCTAATTTAAATAAATTATTAATCCCAGTCTTATAGCATATAAGAATGGAAATTCAGATCACACTGTTGATTGATTCTCAAACTCTCTCTCAGGTCAGAGGCAATGCATTTGACCCATCAGTACTTCATCTAGTCTAACAGTCACCAATATTGTACCACAAGGCTCAGTTTTAGGTCCCACTCTTTTTACAATTTATATAAATAATGTAGGTCAAAACATTTATGATGCATCGTTGCATCTATATGCCGATGACACTGTTGTTTATTGCCAAGCTCACACAGTTGCCAAGGTTTTCTAGCTTCTACAGTCTGCACTTGACATCATTCAGTCAGACTTATTTCACCTCAAACTGGTGCTAAATGCTGACAAAATCAAAAGGATGTTATTTTACAACAGGAAGTTGGTGCCAGCAACTCTTCCTCCTATCCCATCCATACATGGTGTTTCTTTTGAGTTTGTATACATTCTTACAAATACTTGGGAATTTTGGTTGATGCACATCTCTCTTTTAAACTACATAAAGAAACTGAAATTCAAACTGGGTTTCTTTTTCAGAAATAGATCTTGATTAACTCTGAATGCCAGAAAACACCTTGTAACTGCTACCTTCCTACTGGCCATTGTCTATGGTGACATTACTTACACGAATGCCCCTGCCAGCTACTTGCAGATGTTGGATGCTGTCTACCATGGAACTCTAAGATTACAGGTCTCTCTTGTAAATGAGTCCTCAAGGCTTAATGGGATTAACCTGCCTAAATAAAGGTTGAATGAAAAAGATTCATAATTGGTTGTAACTATCATACCTGTACCATCACTACACTCTGGTCATCATTATCTACATGTAGGCTCTCACACTGGTACACCTTCATCTATAAATCCCTCCTTGGTCTGCTACCTTCTTATATCTTCTCCCACTTGTCACGCCATCAGTGCAGATGCAACATGTGCTCTCAGGACATCATTACCTGCAGCGTTCCCTCAGTGTGACTGAACTTGGCAAAAAGGCCATTCCCTACTCAGCTCCTGCAACCTGGAACACCTTGTAACAGGAACTGAAGTTGTCCTCCTTGATTTATTTAAGGGGTTTTAAACATTTGATAATGTTAGTAGAAAAATCAAAGCAAATATGTTCAGTATCTTACCTTTTTTTTAACGGCACCCTGATATACTATTTTATAACACTACTTTTATTTTTAACTGCATTTCTACTGTAGTTTATTGTTATTGTCTGTACATTATATGTTTATATATAAGATTATGCATTTCCTCAACATGCAATTAGGATGCAGCAAGTTTCTTTAGATGTATGGATATACAGTACACTAGAGTCAGGTTTTATTTTTTTCAGTTTATTCACACACACACACATTTTACTTTCAAAGATTTATTGAGCTGAATTGTCTCAACTATGTGACCTGTACCAAATATAATAAATCTGGGTGACCCATTCTATCAGTTCAGCAAACATCTACTTTGACACATCTCTGTTAAGGTCTGAAGTGCTCAAAGCTTCATGTATGGGCATCTTTAATGCATGTGTGATCTGTGACTTAAGTAAGCTCCTGTCTTCTTCATGCTAGGTTTCAATAAGTTCAGGCGATTTCCCATGTCATTAAATACTAAATCTGACTTGCTAATGTGCTCCTCTATGAAGATGAGATGAATGCACAGTTGCACACACACATTCTTATACCCAGACATACAGAGGCAGGCAGACAGCACTTGGCTCATGTTTAATTAAGCAATCTGTCTGTGTAAGACCGTGATAGCTTTAGCACAGTGTAATCACAACATGCATGTTTGTCAGGGAACTTATTTCACTGTTCAGTTTCCTGTGGCCCTATAGGGGGCAGTCCATATTGGTGGCATCTGTTGTCCTATTCCTATGCCAGCATGACCAAGGCATTCTTTTGTATTATTTTTTACTTTTTATCTCATGTTCTTCCTCCTTTCACCCACTTTATTTCACTCTTGTGCCCCCCCCCCCTTTTTTTTTAATCTTCCTTCACACTCACTCCATCTCGATTCTGTCTCTTTCTTCCATCTCTGAGATGAAAGCTGCCCCATGGTTCCTTTCACTTCTCCTGAAGAAGCCCAAATGAGGTGGCTTATCAGATGTTTCCCTCTCCTCCTGACAGATAGTCATGGTGCCCATAAACAACGCACACAGGCCGATCAGCACAGCTGTTTACTTGTTTCTTTGTGCACATGTGCATATGCATCATACAAACTTATGCAAAGATGGATAATAAGGGGAACAGCCTAACAGACATGCATATGATGTGCCTGAAGGCATAGCAGCTCTGATGGGAAATCCAAGGGCCTGGCATTGTGGTATGAGATGCCTGACGTCAGGTCCCCAAGGGTGGTGACTTGACTGTGATGTTTGGTTATTGGACTCAGCACAGCAATGTCTTTTGGTCTGCTTTGCAGGGGGGCGTGAGGGAGGGCATGCACGCGACAGCTTTTATTAAACAGTAATCCCACCAGCTGTTGTTCCCTCCTCCCCCTAATCTTTTTTTTTTTTAGCTCATTTTCTATAAATCAGCCTTTTTTTTTTTTCTTTCCCCTAGTCAAAGTGCTTCAGATTTACATGATCACATTTGTTTTATAGAAAATGGTTTGCTGTCAGGAATGGTTTTATTAAGCATGAGAAATTCCCTCCCTCCCCGCCAAAAAATAAAAAAAATAAATACAGTAAATAAATAAATAAATAAAAATAAAAATCACTTTCGAGTATAAACCTACAATCCAATACGTCAGTTTAGACCACATCTCCAAACTTACTATATTGCTAGCTTTTTGTTTAATCAAACATCAGTGCAGTTCCTGTGTTACAATAAAACTGTCAGAGGCAACATATTTGACTATTTTGTGAATGATAAATAAGTAATTTAAACACCTAGAAGATAAAAATAAAAAATCTCCCAATGTTGTTTTGATTTAGTGATGGTCTAAATTGTTGTTGAATAAAGGAAATGTTAGTTCAAAAACCTTAAACAAGGAGTTTACAATATTGACTTTCTAATTTTGGCCGTCAACCTCTGCAGATCTTTAAGCTGCCAAAGAGTTGAGGCAACTTTAACGCCTGCTTTTTAAGGTTAGGTGGTTGGAGCAAAGAATAAAAAATAAAGAGCTGGTGCTATTAGGCACAGCATTTAAGCTTTAGCAAACCTTTAATTTAAGTCCAGTAATGATGAGACGGTGTGCTTTGGTTTGACCACGAGCTGGACAGATCCTCTTGCCCCAAGCTGATGCTTAAAGAACATCTTTTTTTTTTTTTCCCAAAACGTGTCTTTTTGCATGTTATTAATCCCCCATTCTTCTTCTGAGGGTCATATTTGTAGCTCGATCTTCTTACTTTCACTTTAGCTAAGTCAAGTGATGAGCAGTGCACATACCGTCAACTCTGTGTCTAGCTACTCCGTAAAGTAATGACACAAAGAGAAAAGCAGTTTTAGTCTGTTTTTGGTGTTTTTCTGTATCTTCACTGTAGCTGAATGGCTCTGTCTTCATCTGTTACAAAGTTTGGCTGGTTCTAAATTACTGCAGCGGTTGCACTTAGATTATTATTTTTTTTTTTTTTATCTAAGTCAGGTCAACCAGGCAGTTACTTATTTTTTTTTTTTTTGTTGAGATGTATTGGCCTTCATCTGAAGGACTTCTTCAGTCCGACAAGCCACAAGAAACTTAGTCCTACCAGCAGCACATCCACATAGTGGACCAACCAGTTTGCTGGTGTTAAGATGGTTTCTGGGGCCCGTCCTCTCCCCCATCAACTCCTCTGAGGCAGCCACAGCCAAAATGGTTCAGAACATCAAAGTTCATGTTTAATAATCCAGGTAATAAAAATCCAGGTTCGGACTGATGATGTCCTTTGGATGACAGACAAAATGTCTCAACAATTAAAAAAAAAAAAATAAAACCATGCAGATGACTTGACTGAATTTTGTTTGTTTTGTTTTTTTCAACTTGGATTATTGAGCATGAACTTTGATCTTTATCTAAGCTTAACTGATCTGTATGTAAAGACTTGACAAACAGTTCCTTAGACTTGGAGCATCTTTGTGTCTAGATCTGATGAACAGTTTTTCACAGGTAGACTCAAGTCGATCTCTGAAACCTTCTAAAGAACAATCCAGAACATCACACTAAATTTACAAAGTAGGCAAAAGCTGTCGCAGCGTCAATACGTTCAGAAGTGACTCCGTGTGTCGGTGCGTGTTATGCTGGGATACCCTCGGGGCAGCCATTCTTCAATAGCGATGCGTGTCTGTGCTGTCTGCGTTCGACCAGACCCTTTAATGCACCGTCAGAATTAATGAACTGGAGAGCAAAGGATAAAAGTGCAGCTGTACACTGGCACCTGCACTCCCCTCACTCACAATGCAGGCACACATCAGCCCTCTACCTGCAGCTGGCGACTGATTGAGCTCTTCTCTACCCAGGAGACCCACTCAATGAGGGACACGTGCGTTCCCCCTCGCTAATTACCACCACCTTGCCAAACACCAGCTTGGCAAGTGTTCACCTTTTGCTCCTTTACTCCTTAACAAGAAGGTAGATGCTGCAGTTTAATTTGTCACCATAAATCAACTTATCCTTCCGTATTCCTTTCTGCCTCCCTCCCATCCTCTTCCTTGTCCGTCACCCAGGACGTGCTGTCCCACCCCGGCTCTCTCCCTGAGGCCTCTGCCCTCTCCCATGGGTACTATGTGGAGGAAGGGCCTGGGCTTTGTCTTCCTGTCTAGACCCTGACATCAACCGCAGGGGTAGAGAACTTAATGATGGGTTCAGCAAATGTGCTTACTGACTCCAACTCGTGTGCGTGCGCATATGCACACAGATACGCACACATTCTTTATTGTTTCTGCCTTTCTTTCATCTTTCTGTCTCCTTTTCTTTTGGTGACAGGAATGACAAGATTGCAGTCTGTTCACCGTATCATTATCATGTCCCCCACTGTATTCACACTGTGGAGCGGATAATTAAAGATTATTTTAAGCTAATTGCCGTATATTTAGGTCTCGTACTAAAACCAATAAACTATTTTATCCACTCTTTAGCTGTCTATATAATACAGCTTAGTAGTCTTTGACATAAATGTTGGGATTTTTTTTTACCAGTTTCTTAGTTATTTGCAGAAATTGAGTGTTAATGTTTATTTTTCAAATATTTAAATGCCCAGACAGAGGCTTTAAATGATAATTACAAGAACACGGTTTCATTAACGTCTATATTGTGTTTTACATTTCAGCACCACCATTAAGGTTTAATTTCTTAATTATGAAAGGTAAACAAAGCAACCGTATACTGTACTGTAATTATAAAACACACTATTCTAATCCTCTGAAGTTTGTTTGTGGAGTTTAAATCAATTAGATTAGAAAAATAACCAATTCAACAACTAAAACTAGTTGGACTGAATTGCGTTTATGTTTTTAAACCAACACAATTATGTTCAACGCTTGATTAAAACCTCAAATGTTTGAGATGCAATTGAAATTGTTTCACCTATAATCTGCAGCAGTTAGATCACTCTGCTGCATTTTTCCATTTAAACTTACAACATTAGTATAAATAGTCCAACCTTGTTCTTTCCTCTGCACACAAAGCGGGCACACACAGTGCTTTTTAACCAATTCTACAAAGGATTTTGCAAATGCTGTTCTCCTTCACCCAGGCTCATGCTTTCTTTCGCTGACACTTTGTCATTCACACGCACATGCACGTGCACACACACTGCTGTTCTCATAATCAGGGTCTCTCACAGGGCACTTCCAC
This sequence comes from Simpsonichthys santanae, assembly GCA_031762415.1. Taxonomy (NCBI): domain Eukaryota; kingdom Metazoa; phylum Chordata; class Actinopteri; order Cyprinodontiformes; family Rivulidae; genus Simpsonichthys; species Simpsonichthys santanae. Next base: position 11,054,825 of record JARVLU010000646.1, on the reverse strand, counting down.
ATAAGGGATTGGGATGGACCGCTGGTCCTTCGGATGATCATTTGTCCATCTGATCCATGGTTGCTCTTTGTGGAACAGCCAGTGCTGCAGAACAGGAGATATTAGACATCTCTATTTGAATGTAAATCCACTCCTTAAAGTCCTATCTCACCAAAACGTTGTGAATTCAGACATATTAAAAGTGCATACCCCTTTAAGTTTAGAAATGTCTTCCTAAAGTTGATTTTTTTTTTACTGTTAACACCAATAAAATATTTGGCATCCCAGATAAATGCTTTATTGGACTGGTCCAGGGAAGGGATAGTTGTTGCCATTTTTTCCAATCTCTGCTTGTTTGTGTGTTCAGTCAGCCAAAGGGCAGAGTAAGTAGTAATACAAATGAACTGAATGAAGAACTCAGTTAATACATGTACTTTAAATGTCTGGGAAGAGTTGTAGTTCAGGAAAGGTTCATGCATTTAGTGTCTTTCTGTTGCTTTTTTTAGTTTTCATATTGTTCCCCCTAGTTATTTACACGTTAAGTTCTGTTTATTATTTTTATAACCAGCTTTGTGGTCAAGGTCACAAATCAAGGTCAACATTGAAGCAGGCCTTTGCTTGTTCCACCCATAACTTCTGATTTGCTCAAGATAATTTGACATTTTATACACATTTTGTACCCTCACTAGACAACCTGTCACATACTATTTTGATCACTCTGGCTCAAAGGTCAAGGTCACAAATCAAGGTTATTTTTTACAAGCTCTTTCCTGGTCTGACCCGTTGCTATGCATTGCTGTATTGCTGTATAATAGTTTGTTGATTGGCATATAATGTGCCATATGTTGTTTTTGTGTCTTTTTGGTCATTTAATGAGTCTATGGACTTTCGTAGAATAATAAACAATCTCTCTGTTACTGCTGTGTGCACATGCAGTTTGATACGGCCCTGCCGTTGTCTCTCTTTCAAACTACTGAACAATTCTGGACATGTAGTGTAACAATCATTTCTGTTTCGGTTGGAACGTGAGGTTGTCGACCAACGTTGATTCTTCAATAAAAGATCTGCAGCCTGGTGAGCTCTGTTTTATTGAAATCCTTCTCGCTGGCAGAGGAATTCAGAACAGAAGTATAAATATGTTCAAGCCTTGTGCTTCTTGTGATTTGTTTGGTTAATATGATTCTTAAATCTAAACGAAACAGAGTTGTAGTGTCTGATACATAGGAAGTGTTTTGACATTTTTAAAAACAGCTGGAGTGTTGCACATCTAAATAATAGGGCCATTGGTCAGAGTTTGAAAGTAAATTCTGAAGAAAGTGGAAAACTTCTCTTTTATGAAGTGCATTTATTGGTTATGTGTCATACACTGAATTGATTTCTGTATCGTGAAACTATAAAAAGCATGGGTCCCATAGTGGACTGTAAATATTTAGTCCATTTTACAGATACTTTTGCAGTGTGCCCTTCTGGTGCATTCGTTTTGTAGATGTGTGTGTTACATAATGCACAACATGGAAAAATTAAACTCTCGTTTCACATCGTCATTTTGATTCTTGTTCATTTTGGATTTGTGCTTTTTGTCCATTTGCGTATTCGTTTGGCGTACTCTGGATGTTTGCAGGCATGCATGCTCTTCGGTGCATTAAAGTAACCATCATGACAGTTGGAATCCTTTGGCGCACAAAGACGCGTGCACTTCCTTCCACGCTTCAGGGAGCATGTCACTTAGTCTGACCTGTGGAGTTTTGGCACCAGATGTCTCCAGCTGGTGCTAGAGGAGACATATGCTTTGTCCTTGCATGTGTGTGTGTGTGTGCGTGCGTGCGTGCGTGTGTACCTTGGCACTTTCAATAAGCACTGGTGTTTGTTTTCACCTTATTGCTTTTGCCTTTTCATTTCCAGTCTTGGTTGTTTTTCTTCACTCGTTTTCATTTTATTGTTGTCTTTTTGACTTTGTCATAACTCCCCGCTCTGTATTTGCAGGTATTATTATTATTATTTTTTGTAAATAAGCAGTGTCTCACTGCATTTGTTTATCAAGACCAGTCCTATTGTTGTTCTAAGAAAACTATTTGATCTAACTCTTAGCTACTTTGCACCTTTTCTTTTACCTAAGGGAAGAATTAAGAAAAATACATTTATTTTATATGATTTCACATTTTTTTAAGTGACTTATACAGAGTGTACATAAATAAATTGAAAATATTTAGGACATTTTCAGAAAATTAGCAGGAGTTGCTTTAGTTTTAGTAGAATGTTATAGTTTTTCTTCCTTTCAATCATTTATGGGGCCATTTATTCTTCAGCATGCACAGAGATATTCCCTTATTTTGTACTTCTAAATTATTTAGTAGCTTGTTGTGATAGATGTTCACAATGATAAGAGATAGTAATGTGTGTGTGAGAGGAAGCTGGAACTTGTAAACATGCAAGAGAGATTCCCCTTTGTGATCTGTGGGGATTCTTCTTCCATTGTTTATCTCTGTGCATGTCTCCCATGGCAGTAGATGATGAATCATAGACTTGCCTGATCATGTACCGGAACAGCCTCTTTTTTTTTTCCCAATAAGCACATCATCCACTATTCCATAATAAAAACTACAGTGTGGATACCATCTTTTTGAGTGTAATTGTGTAATAGTTTGGTATAATTATCTGCTTAGTGTGCCAGGCTGTGGACACTGTACTCCTAGTAGAGTATGAACGTTTACAACAAAAACTAATTCAGCGTTTTAAATGCTTTTAATTCCACAAATTTATCCCAACTTTCTACAGCTTCTATTACAACTAATTTAGATGAAAATGCCTTTATTATGACCTTCTATAGGCTTTAGTTCATTCAAAGTTGTGCTGATTATATATCTAACACAGAAATACAATTCCTAAGAATTTTATAACTATTATAAGTGCTGTTGCTACTACTAAAATTATTTAGCTCATATTACAATGAACTAACTTTTGTTTTAACAGATCCCACAATGTCCATGTATGCTACAAAAAAAGCAAATACAATACAATACAATACAATCCAGTTTACAAGTCCATCACAGAAGACTGGACTCTTGTAAAGAAAATAAAAAAAAATATATTATGTTGGCAGATTTATTTATTTATTTTTAACTAAGACAATGAACTTGGCAAGCTTATGTAATTTTTTTTTTCAATTGTGGAGTAACTGAGTATCTTACTTTGACAAAATAAAGCATAAAGTTAAAGTGAGTACAATTAGCTCTGTGTATTAGTACTAATATCCACATATCTGCAAAGGAAATAACAGGAAAACTGCTAAAACTATTTTTTTGTTGTTGTTGTGGATATTACATCCTATAAAATTCAGCTTTATCTTAGTTTTGGTCAAAGCTTGGAAGAGCCGCTGCGGAGAGGCCAAAGAGCCACACATGGCTCCAGAGCCGCAGGTTGCAGACTCCTGTTCTAGCCACTTTTAATATCTTATGTTGCAAGATGTCATGCCTTCAGTGTGTGCTGTAAATGACACAACTACTACCACTTCACATTGTAGCTGTGGTGATCATCTTGAATTGGATTGACTGGATTAACCGTGCCCATTTGATTATTGATACATTATGTATGAGCACTCATTCGTGAGCCCACTTCAAATATTTTATTTTTGGAATCACATCCAAACCAAATGTGTGATTTAAAAACGCATTTGTGTTCTGAATGTGTTTGACTCATCTCTGTCTGAAGGAAAGTTCCACCCTCCCTTGTGGCCTCTTTCCGTTGTGGTGAAACAAACAGTAATTTGTTCCACTATGTTTGTTTACAGTTTGTGACATCATGGCACCTTCCACCCCTTTCCCCTGCCATTAAAACAGAATTGTCTGTCTTTGCCTCAGAGAGGGAATAGAGAGCGCACTTGTCCATATGCATATGTTCGTGTGTGTATCTTGCTAGAAGCCAAAACACTAATCAAGCTTAAAATTAGATGTTATACGTGTGATGTCTCATGTTTTTAATTTTTAATTTTTTTAATTTTTTACTTTAGACAGCTTACTAATGGTAGCTTGCCGATGTGTTTTTGCTAATATTTTACACGCCGTTGGTGCCATCAGCTAAAACTCTAAAACCTTAGCAGCTACAACTACAAGACCATAAATTTAACCACACACACACAAATAGTTGTCTGATCAGGGTGAAATTTTACTGAAGTTTGTGCAGTCTTACTGCTTTAGTTTAACATCACAACATCTACTAGACGGCGGGCAGTAGTAGCATAAATAATGTAACACACATGTAGACTCGTATGAACCAACATGATTAGTGCAGTTTTTATGTATCATTCATGAGCACAGACACGTTTAAATTTTTAATGATAAGAATTCTCAACCAAATTTGTCTAATTGCTAAATTGTTATGGAAAGATGAACTCATTTGTGGATGTTGTATGGATTGAAACATATTTTGGGCTCCCAGTAATATTTCAATAAGTCACGACTCCTAAATCCATAGTTATCACAAATAACTGCATATCCTTTGACAACAATGATTAGGCTCCAAAAAATGTTATAATGACTTAATTAAAAGAGCAGACTAACTTTGAGCCAATGTTGAGAATTGTCAGACCTAGTCGACTCTAGCAGCTCATTACTCATCTATTCTACTCTCTGTTAAAGGTTGTGGTAATCTTCTCTATTACTGAATAGTTTTAACAGCCAGCCTCCCTGGAGATCAATTAGTAGTTTATAGAAGAGAGGAGAGAAACAGGAATATTGTCTGTCGTAGTGGTTCATGCTCCGATGTGTCTCTGCCAACATTTCCTTAACTAAGCCAAAAATATCTTAAAAGAGTCCACAACCAAAACATTTGTTACTATGCGGGTTCAAAAGTTACTTTTTTTAATATTCATGTAACATTTTATGAGGATAACGGACTCGGTCTGAACTTGGGCTGCACTAAATCAGTTCAGTGAGGAGGCAAAGCTTTCTTTCCAGGAAAGCAAAACCATTTGGGAAAAAAAAATGTGTTCCACATTAAACTGGGGCTTATAACAGATTTAAGTGTGACTGATTCGAGGAAACAATGCTCTGATGAAAGTCACTACTCTCAGAGTTAATGGCATTTAAAACACTGTGGTCATTTGGTTTGGAACACAGCCAGTACAAAAACGTCACAAAACAGTACAAAACAACACAGTATATAGACAAAATAGTTTATACAATATATATTTATATAGTGTTATACTGAAAAAAACATGTATGATTTGATATTGTTGAAATGTTTTAAGTTAAAGCATAAAAAGCTGTTCGTTTCATGTTAGCCAGTTCAGCACCATGGACAGAGATCAAGAAACTCCCATAAATTGGCACCAGCAATAAAGAGCCAGAGGTTGTGACTCTTGTTGTAATGGACAAGATCACACTGTTAGCATCTGAGACCGTTTCACTTCATGGAAGCATATACTGTATAGCCAATGCATTTTCTTTTCCTGTGCTAGGGTAATGGTCCAGCTGCAAGACTTATTTAGTCATTCTCAAACTGTATGAAATGCTCACATCCCCATAGCGCTGGAAACCTAATTGAATTTAATTCAGTTATTTACCCCAAAAGGTTTAATTTAGTTAAAGCAATAGCTGTTTACTTTTGTTATACTCCTCATGGCTTACTTTGAACCCTTTAATGCCATCAATGTATTGCAGAAAGGGCTCCACTAGTACTGCAGCAGTTTAGCTAAGGGTCCGTGAATGCTATAGTGTTGCAGAGGCAGCGGCTGCTGTAAACTGTAAACCACAAAGCACACAAACATTCAACCCATAATAGTTTGGCTTCAACTGGTCTCCAGATGGAAGAGACAGAGGGAGAGCTGGAACTTGATAAAAGCAACTTATGTTGTCTAGAAAAGGAGTGAAAAAAAAAAAAAAAAACAACTCCAAGTTGCTCAGTAAAGGACTGAAGTTTAAATCAATCGTACAAAATGGATATTTGTTTTGTGACTGCTTCATTTAATTAGTAAAATAAAATATTATAAATACGGTAGTTCTTGAGCAAACTCACAGGTTTCTAAAGCTAAAAAAAATACTTTTAGAAATAACAAAGCCTACTATTGTCATTGTGTGATTCTAAACATCTAAATCACTAAATAAAGATCTAATATTACGAGAAATGCTCAAGTTGTTCAAATAAAGTGTCACATTCATGAAGGTTTAGAAAAAAATAAAGACTTTGGCATGACAGCGTGTGAACATTCCCATGCATCTAGTGCTGACAGATGTGAATGTGGGTGACAAGGAGTAGACTTAAAATTTTATTCCACTTCTTGTTACTTGATTAAAAAAAATAATCTATGCAAACTGTGTGGCTAAATTTGGAGCAAACATTAATATTCATTTTTTTTATTTTTATAATTATTGCAATTTGTGTGTGAATATCACACACAATGAACTTTATCTGTCACACACAAGTGAGCACATCTCCAGAGAGGCAGCATACACCTGGTTTTCCTTTATTATCTCCGTGCTTAACACCATTTTTCATTAACGGGGTTTTGACTTAAGCAGGCCACATGTGCCCAGAGATGTATCAGGAGGTAAACTCCAATCCCAGCAGGGTTTACTGGCCCTGCTTCCACAGACACAAGTACTGTATAGTGTTATTCCCCCCCCCCACGCCCCCACTGTTTCACCTCTGACACTAAAACATAAGAAACTATGGGAAGCACTTGAACCACTGGAAGCTAAAATGATTTTTTTCCCCTTAATTTTCTTATATACATGAAAACATTACTTTTATGTTTGTAACCCTCTGTGTTCGACATACCCGGCAATCCACTTTATTTTATTTTTCTAGCTCCATCTATTCCAAAAAAAAAAAAAAAATGCTACTTGAAATTTCATAAATTATCATTTCAAATGTCTAGAAAGTGTCTTCATCAACTGAAGTTTTAGTTAAAATGCATGCAGTTGATTTTCTTCTCTTAACCTTGTTTGAAGTTCTTTGTATTTGTTGGACAAGCACACTGGCTGAAAAGACCTGATCTTTATTTTCATCATGTGCAGAAATAATGTAATATTCCTTTCATATGGGAGTGGTATTATTAATACATGAATAGACTGAGTAACCTTGAGTCTCTGGCTCCCAACACTTCATGCTCTCTTCGGCGTTGCCGTGGTAACGCTGCAGCAGCTTCTTGCAGCGTCTGGGTGCTTTCTCAAAAAAGCCCAGCACAGTTTTCGTTTCAGTGGGTTTTGTTTTTCTCTGAAACTTTCCATCTGCATTAAAACGACCCAACTGCTTGAGCCACCGTTGCAAAAATAAAGCTGTGCTCAAATGTGTTGACGTATACTGTAAAGCACAAAACGTGTCTTCATGATGTAGTTTATGAAATAGTTGTAGCTTTAATTACATTATGTGCAATCTGTGTTGTGAGATTTTTGCAATGTGTTAGTGCTTTGAGTACATGTATCTGTTACTACCACAGCAAATTTAGTTCAGCATTTGTAAATCTGCCCAAGTAATAGTGATTTATAGTGGCGGCCATGTTGAATTGTCAGAAATCCTAAAGTTCATCAGTTTCAGACGAACATCCTTTTTTTTTCTGGAGTTTCTGTTGAATAGTTCTTGAAATGTTTTACTAACAGACATGTTTGACTCCAGTATTTAAAGACAAAATTCCAAGTTTTGTGTTATGGTAATAGCTGAGCGTCATCCCCACCAAACTTAGCTCAACATCTGTAAAATCGACCGAGTTATTGCGATGTTTGTGTTTGTGTTGCCTGTTTTGCTTTAACAGCCTTTTTATCAATCAGGTTGACTCCATAGGGAATTAGTTTAAGTCCATCTAATTATACTTTCTGAAAGTTTTATTAAATTGTGTCTAGTTCATTGGATTATTTTACTGATGACACAGTCAAACGCATGGGCTAAAACGTAATAAACATAATAACAAAGACAAACAAAATCTGCTTTTCATACAATAGTATGCACTTCGTTCACCATTCTCCTGTTTGTCCTGAACATTTCTGCTAAGCCTTGGGGGGTTGTAAGGTCTTGAGCTCAGCATCTTTAGGCCTGTGTGTAACCACACTTTACAAGAAGCCAGCAGCTCACGCTGGCTGTCTCTGCTGCAGCTATAGCTAAGCCTCAACTCAGGGGAGTTTGTCTCGTACCTGAAAAACAACAGCGAAGCAAACATTTGGACACCGCATAAACAGCAGTCTCTGTGGGTTTATATTTCTCCCACTCTTCTCTTTGCAGCTAATTTCTTGTTCTGCCGTTTCCTCTTTTTTATTATTCATGTCACATTCCTCCTATTCCCCACAAATTCATTGCTTGGCAAGTCAGTACCTCAGCTTATTCTTTTTAATCCTTCCCTATTTTTTCACATTTATCCCCCCCCCCCCCCCTTTACCACTGCTTACTCCCCCCTTCTCCTCCCTCCTCCTCTATATCCTGCTGTACTCCAGCCAAGCTCCCTTTCCCCATCACATATCTTTACCCGGGCAGCGCTGCCAACAATTAGAAGACATTACTGCCAATTGTGCCACCTGCGGCCCCCTGAAAGGCTGGAAAAGAGAAGAGGATGGGACGGCACTGTGCCAGTGGAGGTGGGGTGGGTGTTTATGGTGGAGAGGTGGAGTGCTTTACAGCTTTTTGGACACTGCCACAAAGCACAGTGTTTAATTACCAATAAGCTCTGGTTTAATCAGTGGCCTGAATACTGTTGGATGGACAGACTGCTACTGTCAGTTTCTTTGTTGGGGGGTTTAAACTTGTAGGAATGATATTTATGTGCGTAACAGATTCAAGCGTTTGATTGTAAAGAAGTTATTGCAAGCTTTATAATCAGTAAATGTCATTACATGAGCATGATCTTTATAGATTTGATAGTAACTTTGTGGTTTTAAATATGAAACGTTGAGAAGAAGGATAAATCAAGAGAATTGTTGTGTATCTGTGTGAGCGCCCATCTTGACACCTGCATTTTGGCCGAGAGCTGGCTCAAATCGTGAATTGCATGTATTGTGTGCTGCAGCTTGAATCAAAGCAGTCTTTTTTGGGGGGATGGTGG
>JARVLU010000646.1:11027737-11042924 GCA_031762415.1 Simpsonichthys santanae | reverse complement strand
TATATATATACACAGTACAGTATATGTAAGATTTGTGAATGCAACCATAACAAGACTTGAATCACTACAGAAGAAAACATTAATAGTCCAAAGAATGTTTCTATTCACTTTTACAATTTGATTAATTTTTGTCCAGTTAAATTAATGGACTTTCCTTCTTTGTCATTCGGCCTCGAGACCGGGCATATTACCGTTGAGAGAATGAACAGAACAATGTAACTCTTAATGGACACAATCTGTCCGACATGCTTGTGCAATCAATATTAATTCTCTTATCGGAGGCTCGAGCTCCATCCCATTGTTTAACCATTCAGTCACATGTCACCTGCTTCATCCTGATTGCAAGTCTAACACGCCAGATTAGTGTGGCAACCAATAGGGAGACTGCAAAGGAGTTGGAGCTTTTTTTTCTGTTGTGGCAGAAAATGGTTTCTGACAATAAAATGATTTGTGAGATCTTATTGTGAAGGGCCCTTAACGTTAAGTTGATTTCTGAACAATGCACATGAAAACTGCAAATACCTTTTATATATTGTTAATGTCAAACAATTTAACAGGTGTATGTGCCTCATCTGCTGTTTAATTATTCATAAAGACCCACTTTTTACACAGGTTAAATAATTAAAATACCTAATTAAAGAATATTAACAAGACAAACAGCTCATCGTTTATGGCATAGATTTCATTATTCTCATTGGATTAATCTTCATCCTCAAGTTGACTGCCACAGGAAAACTTGAATAAGTTTACAGTGACATCACAAGAGCCAGAGTTCCTAACAATATAAAACCACGTCATGATTTTTGTTTGGAGTTTAAAAAAAAATAAATGCTGGAAACATGCATAAGGCATTGAGATCTTACTCCAACCCATCTGCTGTTGACCATTATCATAATGAACTAGTTTCCATCTCCATACAAATTACTGCTTAAATCCTTAAGAGCGTCTGACAGTCCTAATGTAGTGTCTCCAAACTTCCCTTAAATGACGTATTGATTGTGCCAATCAATGAACCTAAAAAGCCATAAGTGCATCTGGTAACCATAATGGTGGCACTTAAGAGAAGAATGCATGAGGGTAATATTCACTAAGCATCATTGTCTGTGATGAAGAAAGGAGGGTGTGGTGGGTCGAGGAATGTGGTGCAGAAGATAAATTAGCAGCACAGAGAATGAGCAAGGCGGTCAATTAAAATTCATAAGAGACTTGGGGAGGTGAGGTGGTGAAGTACTTATATCATGATGAAGAGGTGGGTTTGATCAAACTGAAGTAGATACAATTATTTATGAATTCCTCCAATTTTTGTTCCTTTCATTTAGGAAATCTTATACAATTTTGAACAAAATTTGCAACATTTGTTTTAATTTTTGCCTGCCATTAGTGAATACAGTAGTCCCTTGATTATCCTGGGGGTTTCATTCCACACTATAGGTGAAAAACTGCAAAAGGAACACTATATTTATTATAATATTTATATATGTTTTAAAGCTTTTAAACCCTTCCCACACTCTTGCAATGTTCTAAACTCTTAAAACTACATAATTTTAACATGTGTACTGTACAGTACTGCATAATGTTACTCGCCACCTCTGCAGAACAGCTGCTTGGTTCCAGTGCTGCAGACCTACCCTGCAGCGATGAAGTCCACCGCCCCGTCCAGGTTCATGTGCATGTGGATTATTGAGCTTCAGGATTATTTGAGACTTTCCTGCCAGTTCTGTGAGCTTAATACAGTAGATAGCGTAGATTTGCGTTGCAAAACTATTCCTCCATTTTGGCAGAAAGCAGCTGCCGGAAGCACTGTTGGCTTCTGGGTAATGTAGTTCTTTTGATTGGCGTTACAGTGTAGGCTTATTGAAAGGAGACTACAAAATGGCAGCGCCTACCTGAAGTTTTATTGTGGTTTTGTTGTTAACTTTTTATCCCGTATACCGTCCCAATCATGTGAGTGATATTAAAGTTGACAATTGTTGAAAAATTGTGAAAGAGCTTTTTTTTTTTTTTTTTTTATGTTTTAAGTGTGAAATGTAACAACTACCACATCTACAGTTCAACCAAGATAAGATAAGATATTTCCTTCCAGTACAAAATACTGCAAATTGGTAAAGGTCTATTTTAACAACAGGTATGATAATTTGTCTCAGTGCTGAACAGGCTAGATCTGCAGGTGCATACGCCTTCAGGGTTGAGGCTTTAGGACTTATTTATATGTATAGAAGTGCATGTCTGTCTAAGAAGGGGCAAAGAAGAGGTTAAAAAGAAATGAGAAGATGAAAGCAGGAACAGTAAAAGTGTATTAAGGGGGAGGAGGGAAGCCTTTAGATCTAATCCCTAAAAGATGGTCTCACATAGCTTTTAGGTATTCTACCACCTTGGAAAGCCCTTAAGGCCTTCTGTGGCACATTCCCAGCCCATAGACTCATGCATGTTTTAGAAGGGTTCACCTCAAGAGTGGGGGGTGGGGTATTGACCGGTCTAGGATACACAACAACCCACAATAGAGTGCAGAATGGAATAAGAGCCTCAGAGAGCATCCCTAAGGAAAACTGCCTAACTAGCACCCGTCATATTTCATACTCTCTTATTCCCACCTCTTCTCTTTACAAGCTTTCAGGACTGCAATACTCGAGGACGAGGGGCTTCATGTGACAAAGTGCTTTTCCCTTGATTGCAGCTGTAGGAAATAGTCAGATTTTTTTTTATTATACTATCAGTCTTTGTGTTTGTATATAATTTGAAGAATAATGCTATTCTGATCAGCTAAATGCTAACGTAAAGGAAATCTGTGGGTCAAGTGACGTTCAAAGACTCATAAACTTAAATGCATTTAACTGATGATTCTAACTAATAACTAGCCTGGCATGTGTCTAAACATGTGCCACGATCGATCCCCAAAACCACCAGCCCTCCCCCCTGTCCCTACCACACACACATGCACACACCGCATACACTTAAAATTGTGTTGACACAATACACATGACCTAAACACTGGAGGGAGATTATCGGAGATCGGGTATCACCCTTAAGCATCCCTTATGTCAGTACTCGTTATATTATGTGCACGTCTACGTTGCAACGCATGCTTAACCAAAAAATAAATAAAAGAAAGTACAATTTGTGATGCCGTCCACCTTTAACTCAAAAAAGTACCATTTTTTTATTTGATTTGTTGTATTGGCTGGTTTGATTATAACTTTAAATGTATGTTATCTTGCTGGCCAGAATTCAAAGCCAATGTTTTTATTTTATTTTATTTTACTTAATACAAATTTGTATTTGATCAATTTTCATTTAGGCCTATTGAGTAAAATTTTCATACCACACCAATCAATCAAATTTGTTAATAAAATGCCTTTTCATTGATTTAGTTTCAAGCTGATAACTTTTTAACATTTTAGACTTGGGATAACTCCATTTGTTATTTAATGATATTTAAACTGTTGTTTTATTTTAAAATTAACACAGACCCCCTGTTTGCACTAACTGCTTCATAAAGAAACAAGACTCCAAAAGTCTCCATGCAGTATCACTGCAGGCATCAACAAATCCCTGTCAATGATGTCCTGAGGCCCAGTTCTTCTCTTCTGACCCCAGTGATCTTAAATGGTCTAGACTCTTCTAGCTCTATGACACTGTAGCACTCTGAAGTGTCAAAGGTTAAACACAATGCAGAGGAGAGAATAATTGCCCCGAGTGTCAGCCCTGGGGCAAAGCCCCACAGGCATACACTCTTACTCCCACGTATACACATATAGAGTCTTGGCCTCATGCATGCATGACTTGTCCCCATCATTATCCAAACAATAGAACATGTCAGTTGCATAATTGAGGGATTGCACTGGTAGATCATAGTCTCATGTGACTGCGGATATCAGATGTTATATTTATACTGATGTCTTCATTAGATGCTTTAGAAGAACCTCAATTGATCGAGGTTGTGACATAGGGCAAAGCGTGTCATAAAAATACTGACAGCATTATGAGAAGTTATACACAGTATATAATATTTGTATCACTTTACTGCATAGCTACATGAGATAGACACAAAGTATAATATCATAGGACAGTTAAGACTCTTGATAATAGCGATGCCAGTAAATATTTAAGAGGGTCAAGAGCTGATGTCCCCTCAGGCAAAATATGTTTGGGATTATATGTCTCCTCTCATGTGGTTTGTGTACTATAAAGTGACCCAAGCTTACAGTTTTTGACAACCCTTCCTGTGTGCATGTAAGCACCATCTCTTTCACATAATCTCACACACACACTGGTGACATCTGACCTCAATTAAGAACCAGAGGTTGCCTGAGGGAAGGTGGTGAGCTGAAAATGTGGAGACAGCCACATATGGTTAGAAACTGGACATTGGCCCCTATTGATGGCAAACAAAGGGTTATGTCTGGGTTTTGCTCCATCTTTCATCGTGTTCTTCATCACCAACAACCAAAGCATCCACTCGTCTTTCATCATTTTTTTTTCTTATGTCGTTCCAGAAGTGATTAATGCTCTGGCCTTCCCCTTATCTTCATGAATTCTTGGACTTTTTCATTCACACTATGCCAAAGATGGTGTTGACGACAGCATTGAGTCTACTGTGATTGTACTTCAAAGTTGGACCAGTTATGGATTTATATGCTTAATGATGCAATGATGGAAGTTTTCATTCAGATGGAGATTGACCTCACTGTGTTTTGACAGAGATATTAAAGGATGATTTAAAAATAAACATTTTGATGGACCAATTCCAGATCCACTCTAAACGTCTAAACCAAAGACACGTTGTAAACACAGTAGCATTGTCTTTCCCTGCAAAAGGAAGAGGTATAACCATGCATCTGATAAACTGTGAGGCTGTTTCCATCAAGGTTCATGCTCAATAATCCAGGTAGAAAATAAGTTCAGGCAGGCCATATGGACGTTTTTCTTTTCTTTCTTTCTTTTTTATTTTATTTATTTTTTTTTTTTTTATATGTTTTATCCTTCATCCAAATGACTTCATCAGTTTGAGGAGCCATCACAAACTGAGTCCCACAAGCAACACAGCCACATAGTGGACCATTATTCAACCTTTACTTATACAGGTTAATCCCATTGAGCCTCGGGGACTCATTTACAAGAGAGACCTGAGACCAACCAGTTTGCTATGGTTGATATGAGGCTTTGTACTTTAAAAAAATGTTTGAAGTTTACTTGTCTGAAACTTGTATCTCAAAATGCATTCCATATACAGTGTGTAACTGTGTCCATGCTTGCTGTAAATGCTCCTGTTCTCTGTCTGTACTGATGGCTTTAGCACTCATGCTCACTAGTGCCCAGTTGAGCAGCTTCTCTCCAATCTGCCAATTCAACAGGTTTGACATTTGTAATAGAAAGCACTTCAGTCATTTTATTTAATTTAATTTATTAATTTACAATTTTGCTTAATTCCTCTGTGAATAGCAAGTGGCCATCAGGGCACTAGTCACTAAGCTGATGGTCCTGCTTTTGCATGTGAACAACTAGTTTTGGTTGTCACCGCCAATCTTGATGATCCACTATGGGAGAGTGCTGTTTATAAGACTGCGTTTGTTGCAATGCCTCAGACTGAACAAGTCTTTTGGATAAAATGCCAAAACTTTTCAACAAATAATAATCCATCCAGAGGACCTGACTTAACCTAGTTAGCTTTTTCTCCCTGGATTATTGAGCATGCATCAAGACATCTTCATAAGTGCATTTCTACAATTTAAGTATTGTGTGGCACCCAGGGCTATTTTACTGTTAAACTTTTCATGCATTATTTGTGTTTTGTTTTTTTGTTTTTTTGGGTGGCACTCGCTCACATTTTTTAAAAACAGTAATTTATGGTGCTATACCGTTTTGCGCCAGTAGAGGGCAGTAGTGGTGCATTAGAGACGGACTTTCCAACTTTATGCAGAAGCAGCGCAAGCAGCTCGTGAGCTCTATGGTTGTATCAGCAACACTGAAGCCGTTATTTAAGTTGTTGTTTTCTGCTTTCACAGGTGAGTTAAGTGCACAAACTTGATATATTTAACATTGTTAGAAGTGTTTGTGAGTTCTGGACAATGTAATATATTGTACTGTATTTTGACATCGTTCTGAAGTACTGTAATTGTTAGCTGCCGCTAGCCTAAATGCTAATTAGCGTTAGCCTCTCTATGGTAGAAAATAGGCAATTTCACGGTTGTTTGTCTGTTGTGATGGATTATTTATTTATTTATTTGTACATAATGTGTAGCAGAAACTGTATAGGTAACTGATGACTCAAAGATTAGTCTGCATAGGATAAATGCAGAAGCAGCAGCTCGGTTCAAACGCGATCTGAACAGTTGGGTCAGCACTGAAGCCATATTATTTAAGAAGTTCATTTCTGTTTTTACATGATAATTCACTCTGTTACACGACAATCATTGTGCCTGTCGTCACATGTGTAACATAATGTCAACCAAAATATTTCCAATTTGTTTTCTGTTCATTTTACACTCTTAAACTCAGAGTTATGCCCAATCTGACCTTGCATGTGTGCGTGTGACCTACACATACATGCTGAGGTCATTAGACATGACATGCTCTGATTTATCAATCATCTCTGGCCCAATTAAATGCACAAAATACTATGGGTTTGTTGTTAGGTATGTTTATAGGGCCTCAGACAATTAGCACAACATACTGGCAGTCCTTGCTGACTTTTTAGGCAATATTTTTTATACTACTACACATCTACATAAGAGCAGAGTAGATGTTAACTCCCACTTCCCATTTATACACTAAGTAACTAGGCTAGTATGATTAATGTTCATGAGATGATCCATTGCTATTCTCCTTTCTAGTGAGTCCCACAGGGAGCTCCATGCTCTTTGTTTCACATAGGTCGGTTTGCTAGCTAGCAGCCTCCTACATACTGAATGGTTACTGTGATAAATGATTAACAAGCAGCTTTGGTAAATGACGGCCAATTGATCATTTATGCCATAACTAGGGAGAAAGACTTAACAGAAATCAGTGGGGGAGAGAAAATGTGTGACTGCCGTGTCCCTGCAGTAGTTCCTCTTGATCGCCATCCCAAATTAACTGCCCAGCTCTGTTTTATTATGTCTCTGTATGGTTTTATTAATCTGTCTTTACTCTAGCTCATCACTTCATTAGACAAAATTAATTCAGTTTTCATTGGTTGAATACTCACAGATTGTTGTTCCTCTTGCTGACCTTCCCCTTTATTTGTGCTCCAACTGCTCTGTATTTCTCGTTCAGGATATCAGACCCTTTCCTGGCATCTGTGTCTTGTTGCAGTGTTGGTTGCTGAGGTTTTGTTTTGGCATTGGCAAGACACAGACATGCGTGCCCCACATCTAACTGTGCTCACCTTGGGTCCATTTCATTAACCATCAATGGCCATTTCCACATCTCTCAGCATCTTTTTGCACTTCCTCCTCTCCTCTCTGCTTCCTGCTCCTTTCCCCGTGGAGACAGCCGTGAAACACAGTCTCATTTCCCAGAGAAATCTAAATGAAAAGATACTGCCAACCTTTTCTCTCGGCTGCCACACCACTCACTATAAATGCTGACAAGAGACTCCAGTACCATTTCTGACCTTTTACAAAGCTCTCAGTACACACTTACAGACATCTTTGCTATTACTGGCGGTGCCTTTGAATCAGCACAGTCTCGGATGGTGTGGAGGAATGTAATGACACACAATGTCACTTCAATTTTAGCGCTCCATGGCCATGCTGCCATGTGCACCATTTGTTCTTTATTAAAAAAAAAAAAAAAAGTGGGGGTTGAATTTTCCCTAAAACACTTTGACTGCAAGAAAGAAAGAGGAAATGTAGAAACTTGAGGGAGTTGATTTAATGTATTTTATGTAAATGAATCTAAGATATTTATGTCTGCCTTAGTGATTAATTTAACCTTTTTCCACCAGATTCTTGATTGTAAAGCCACATATAAAGTCCCATCCCTGCCCTGCTTCCTTATTGCTACTTTTAAAAGCTGTGCATATTTCATAAAGACTGAGTTTTCCTTTAATCATGTTCTACGAACCAAGATGGCTGTTGGGAATCCGAGAGGCTGTGGCCCTAAATATATATATTTTTTTATGGAAATACTACTCAGACCCCATACACAGTCCCTCCTCTGGCCCTCTGCTCAGCGATCAATAAATAATGGGGTGAAGTTGTGAGCGTGTGCAGCTAACAGATTGTGTGAGAGAGAGAAAATAGCAAGGAGGGAGGGAAGAAGGATGCTTGCAGCATTGCAAAGAGAAGCTGTGTTAGCTGTTGACAGCTGGAAAGTAGAAGATGAGCATGAGCAAGCAATCAACAAAGGCTTAGAAAAAATAAAGTAAATTGAAAGTTTTTTTTAATATTCAAATTAACTGACTAACAATACTTCATAAATATAGTTAACGTATGAGGAAATGAAAACCTTAGATGAAGGCATTTGTTGCAGGACTTGTCAAATATCTTTTAGAATCTAAGATTTGTCAAAATTACAAGGATCAAAGATTGACAATGACAAAGTAAATAAGACAAAATATAAAATGTAGCATTAATTCAAACAACACAAATCTGGTTTGAGTTTCGTTGACTGACAGTGGAAACACTCGAGATGTTGTGGTTTTTGTTTTTAGCTTCTTGTGCCTTTATTCTTCTTATACTCAGACCTGCTGCTGTTTCTGTCAATTACATCCAAATGTCAGGTAATTACAGGCATATTAAGAGCAGTGATTATCTGCTGTGAAATAATGGTGTGGATTCTGTAGGTGATTAGTTAGAGCTATAGTCAAGTGTGTGAAAGCAGTGAGCAGAAAAAAGCAAGGAAGCCCTCTTTGTTGATCCTTAAACTATGTTACATACAGAAGCACATAAACATGTGGAGGCTTTTTCAGCCTTGCTGATACACAAATACAAACCCTGCAATCCTCATTTTTACTGTTCCTTGTCTACCTTCTATCTTGTTTAGAAAATTGAAATGCTAATTTGCAGAATGTAGATTAATGTCAGGGTGGGCAGATATGTTTTGGCAATTTGACTTTGAAATAGGAAAATGATACAAGTTGCTCCAAGCGAAGCACAGCAGGTCTCACAGTGAAAAGGGTTGTGCTACTCTCGTGATAGATGGAGGCCGTGAAGAGAAAGGTGGATTGATGTTCTTCCGTGTGTCCTGCTGCATCGCACTCAAAACTTGCAATGGCTTATCATCCTTTGGGGTTTCAGTATAGATTTTCTCTTTTTTTTAAACCAGCTCTAATCTGACGTAAGTGGTATGTCTCACTAGACTGTTGACACCAAAACACCTTTGGGTGCCTGAAAGGAAGAGTCAGCCCTTTTGTTTGCAGCCAGAGGACAGTTAGTACAATTTTTGTTTCTCTTCACTAGAGTAGAAAAAACATAAGCTTTGTTGTAGAAGATTTCAACTATTATGTGTTAGTTTTTAAATTCAAACAAAATATTAGCAAACCTTGGTACAAAAAGCTATGTTTTTATTCTGCAAACTTTCTAAAACCATATTTTCTATTGGTTCCTGACAGCTAAAGACTAACGGCTGTTTGGAGAAGGGATGATCAGTATTTACATTCAGCTTATATTTGGCTTTTCTGCCCTCTAACTACAATGACAAACACACTTAAAGTCAGCTATCGCCCTTAAAATACTGCCCCCTAACATTTAATCTCAAAAAACCATTTTGCTTCCCAGTGACTTGTCTTCAACCTGCACCGGGAACTATTCTTATACAGTATTTCTGCTTTGTCCTTCACTGCAGCCTTGACATTTCCACCATTAGTTGATGTGAGAAAAACACACCTTCAAGTTGTGTTTTGGCTGCACAGTCATGGCTTTTTATCACTAATCCCTGCCACGCTGTCTGCTTAAAATTTCTATCTGAGGACGCAGTGGAGCAGAGTGCATTCTAACGTGTGATGCACTTAACAAGTGCTTGAACACCTCGGGGCATTTAAAGGCATGCTAGTTTTTAAAAAAGCATGGCTCATCCTTTGAGTATAATTTGGCAGGAAGCATTACATCAATAGTGGTTTAGGCTGCGTCGCACTCAATTTACTCAAACTTTTTTTTTGCCAAAGTGAAAGAAAGACAGAATTGTTTTGGTTAATCATTATCTAAACGAAGACTTGATAAATAAAAGGTCTTTTGTAAGTCATAGCATCATGGAGTCATGGAAACATTTACCTCCTAAACGTAGATTCACCTTTAAAATAACTTGATGCACATGAATAATGTGATACCTAACAGCTTCTACTGGCTATTTCTGGCATTTTTGTAGCCGACAGTGATTCATAAAACCAATGTTGCTGCATAAACAAAAATAGAAGGCCAAAGAGACCAAGACATCCAGATAAATTGTGAGCTTTCAGAGACTAAACATCTGAGTTCAAAGCATTTATCTTATAGTCAAGGTATTTCTTGAAAGATCATTTGTAGGGGGCAAAGCTATAGCAAAACGTATGATTATGTATATTGGTGTGCATGTCTAAGGAGTTTAAATGTGTTTTTTGTTTGTTTTAACATATGGTGAATGTGTACAGCTTACTCTTGTGTTGTTTGTCCAGTGGCTAGTCAGCAGGGAGTGAAGGAGAGTGAAAAGAGAGGCTGTGCCAGCAGGCAGTGTTATTCCCTGCAGGGAGTTCTGATTAATGAATCACATCTTTCTAACCTGAGGCTGGTGCTGTGCTGCTGTGTTTTAACAACACTGCAGAGCACCAGTCAGCTCTGTGCCAGCCTGCTTCACTGGCACAACATGAGCACAGGAGATGGGTGCTGTTACCACTACCTGAGAGTTGGCACATTTGCATTATGGGTATGACTGGAAACTGTTGGACAAATTAAATAATTGACTTAAGTTTGTGGTTACTTTTTGTATTATAAAGACAGTCCTGGATAAATACAGTTACAGGTAAATGTGTTGTACAAATTAGATTACTATGATTGGCAAAACAACCCTATAAATAATTAAATATGACAATCTAATAACAATTCTTTTGGTTATTAGATCTTATTTGTTTTAATTGCTAAATTAACATTTTTTTCCTTGATTTTTCTCTTTCTTACATATTCCCTGATGTTTACACTCTTCACCTTTGGAATGACCCTCCCCTGATATAAGGTATGTAAATAAAGACACCAACACTGCCACAAAGGTGCACATTTATAAAATCACAACAGAGGACATCAAAATGTAAACGTTTAAAAAGTTTCTCAATGAACATCATATTTACATGTTATTCATAGGAATTTTATTGTTTTGTTCCAATTTAAATATTTAGTGAGCTTGGGCTTTACCTGAATTACCAGCATTAACTTTTTAACAGTAACATCCTTATTTTCTGAACTGTATCTTAATAGTTAACATGTTTTAAAACAGATCCTTTCAGTCAAACTGTGCTTTAACCAGTGACTCTTTGATGGATCAAATTGAAATGTTTATGCTGATCTGTCTTTTTATTTTTGACTGAAAATTATAGACACAATATAAAACTTGATGATCCATTGGTATGTGTGATTGGTGTGACCATGTTGTTTGGGTCATTGAATCCAGGCTCACAAACTTATTTGAAATTTGCAGCAGGAAGAACCGGCATCGTACTTTGGCTTATATGTTGTTTTAGGATCATCTATCCTCTCTTTGTTGTGTGCTCTGTTAATTGTTTTTGCACATTGATGTGTGAAATGTTGTTCCTTGTATTCTTGATTTTGACTGGCTCAATAAAAGTGTCTAATCTATGTTGAATGTAGATGAAACTTGGTAAACAATGAAGAAAGCAAGCGTGCGTTTGGTCATGAATACTGTTTGATTGTATTGATCCAGAGGGACTGGTCCCTAATGATAACTCTATGTCAACCTGTACTTCTTGCGGCTGTGCATACACGTTCACACCTAGATAACAAGATGGCTTGAGGCAAATGTTACTGTGCATTGTCTTGTGTTTACTATCACACACTAGATCCACAGAGGTTTGTGTAATGACGCTGCTGCTCTTTGTAGAAACACTATGTTGTGTTTGCTTGTGCAAATGGCAGTGTTTAATGTTTTATGCTTAGAGGGTTTGCCCTCATAAAATCTACATGTATACATGTTAGTCTGCATTAGATGGAAAAGTATTGATTGTGTGCTGCAATAAGCTTGTGCAAAACGGGATTTGATGCTGTATTAACCTAAAAATATATTTTTGTGTGTGCGTTTGTGTGTTGTACAGGGATTTTGATGATATAGTCTCTCATCCCAAGATTTGATGGTCTGTTCTATCTATATGGAAATAGGACAACAAAAAACATACATTGCATGCAAACTCAGGCGACTTGTGTGTTTTGATGGAGATAGAGGTAGCCACGTTTCAACAGATCCTTTTGGCTTGTTGCTTGTGGTGCTCCTTGTCTAAGTAATTTTAGTCAGTTTGCCAGTGGCCTCTCATCTTTACAACTAGTGAGTTTGAATAACTTCAATAATATAAGTAAAATAATATAAATCATCTTACCTTTTGCTGTTTTTGTCCTCATCTTCCTCATTGTTTTCTGTACTACTTTGCATTTAAAACCCTGTGATATGTTTTGTCACAATATTGTTGTCAGTAACTGCAGACTTTACAATGTTTTTCAGAGCAAAGTCCTCTGTTGAGCGAGCTCACGTCTTGTCCAGTAGACTCGCAGTGGTTCCCAATCCAGGTCCTTGAGGAACACCACCCTGCATGTTTCAGTTGTTTCTCTGCTCCAACACACCTGATTTAGTGACTCAATTATGTCCGCGTGTTCTGCAGAAGCCTGTTAATCGCCTATTAATTTAAATCAGATGTGTTAAAGCAGCGAAAAAAAACTAAAACATGCAGGATGGTGTTCCTCAAGGACCAGGGTTGGGAACCTTTGCAACGGAGGACACCTTTGTACCTTGATCCTGAATCTTGGATATATTGTTTTTCTTTGTTGTTAACTACAGACCTATCACCTTTAAACTTTCTAATTAGCAGCTAAGGTCACATAAATGTTATGTTGCTCAGAAATAGTCACCTAACATTCACCTTCTTCATGCTTGTCCAATATTGCCATCTTGATCGCTTCACACAGTTTTTTTTTTTTTTCTGCTTGCCCATGCTCAGTGTGGTGGCGATTCTTACTACATATCATTTTAAGCTAGATCCTGACATTTGCTTAGTTTCTCCTCATGGAAGACACACTAGTAATGAGTTCAAACAGTAATAAAACATGTCTTCAGTTTTGCTAAATGTTCTGAGATTTATCTTTTTATAAATGCAGTTTTTAGTGCAGCTCATTCATTCTCACAGATGATTTCTGTTTATTGAGATTATTTGACGTGAAGTATTAAAACATTGTGTTGTGTTAAACTAGAATTGCTGTTAACTATAACTCACCATTTTGGCTTGTGTGCACTTTCATCATCAGCAGTGTGGCTTTTGATGCAGATAAATCGATCACTGTAGGGATGTCTGCTGTTCTTACGGTTATCAGAATTTTAAGTCGGAGCTTTTAGCCACTTTTTTCCCCTCACGTATCTCAAAGAAAGTCATTAAACTTTTAACTGCACTTTGCATTTTAGTTTTCAATTGCTGTTACTGTGTGAAAATGTCAGCCACAGAATGCAAAGTACCTGTTTTGTCAGGTCAAAAGAGCTTGTGAATGGTGCAGCCTCACATTTTTTGTGTATGTTCTTCTTTTCTGCAAGTAGTTTATCCTTTCTACAGATGTTTCCTGTATTTCTTTGTCATTTTTAATTATGTATTTTTCTAAAGTCGTCCTTCCTTTCTCACTGACTAACCCTCCTCGGTTCCTGCTGTGCCCTCCTTAAAATACCCCCCTGTCCCACCCCATCCTGCCAACACCTGCCTTCCTCCACCCCACCTGAAGACATTGCCAGTCTCCCACCTAGTGTACAGTGTCATTCTCCCTCTCAATTTAATTGCTCATGTGATAGTGTAATGCATGCTAATTTAGGCAGATGAGATGTGTAGCAGTGGAAATGCCACATGTCCCAGCGTGGTGTCATGTGCTGGTGTGATCACTCCTTTCTTGGTGGAGAGGCAGTGGAACAGCAGGCTGGACAGCTGGAGGAAGGGGTGAAAAGGAAGACGGGTGATGATACAAAGTGATGAAAATAGAAGTTAGAAATGCAGAAATTAGAAGTGTTTAAGTTCTTGGTGAAACTGATGAGTTGCAAATGTTTTGTTTACTTGAGAAATAATTCTGACATAAAATAAATGCTGTTTGATTTAAGACAGAGGGGTTCATTACCAGATTTGTTCAGGTTCTTCCTCTGCTTTTCCAGTGAAGCTGCTGCATGGTTAATGCAGTGCTGGGTGTTTCTCATGACACAGCAACAGCCCATCTGTCCTTATTGTAATTCATTGAGGGTGCCTGCTGACTCACTGTTTATTTTTCTCTACTGACACATTATTCTGACTGGCAGGAGTTGACAAGTCAAGGTCAAACAATTACACGCGTGTGCACACTCTCTCCTTGAGGTTTATTGATTTATAGATCATCAGCAGGTGTAACGGCAAACATGTTTCATTTTAAGTTATACACTAAATCAAGTTGCTACACTTACCGTTATTGTGACTTTATATTTTTGATCTGCTAGTGGTCGCCCTTAGCAACTATCTTAGCTGAAGAGAGGTCAACTTTGTATTTGAGTAAAGATGGGAATAAATTGCTTCAACAGATTCCTGGACATTGCTCTGCTTCTGCTCTACGGGTCTGAGCTGTGACGTTATTATTATTACAATCACTACATATTACTGAAAACTTGGTGAGCTTTTGGTCTCTAAATGACCTCAGTAATATATTAAAATGCTAATCCTGTCAAATATTCAACAAGTGGCACAATCCATTGGGGTAGGTGAGGTCCAACTTGAAAAAATCATTTGCTCCACATAGTACTTCCTCCTAATTAATATTGTTAATTACTCATTTACTGAGCTTGCTGTGTGCTGTTTAGTTCTGTGGATTTTTAAACTATTTTGACAATTTAAAATGGAACTTTGAATGATTTTTAGTGGTACTGTAATTTCCTGACTATAAGTCACAGCTTTTTTCACACACTTTGAACACCGTGGCTTAAACAATGCTGCGGCTAATTATGGATGTCTATTTATTTATTTATTTTTGGAAGAAGCTGGTAAAGATAATGGATGGATGACTTTAAAAAAATAATAATATAT
>JARVLU010000646.1:11002716-11015027 GCA_031762415.1 Simpsonichthys santanae | reverse complement strand
CGGCCGTATTAATGTTTCTAAATGTGTTTTAATGTGTTTCCAAGCAGTTAACTAACAAAATAACCTAAAAAAAAAAACAAAAAAATGCTAAAACGCTGCAAAAAATGTCCGTGCGGGTTGATGACGTCACTGGGGTGCGCCGGCCGTATACGTGAAACGCCGTAAAGCAAGTCCGCCGTAAACCGGGGACAACCTGTATATCAAAAAGTAACTTGCAAACAAAGCATTTGTCCTTTTAAAGTTATTATTTTACTTTATGTGACCCTGTAAATAAAACCAACTATTTTTCCTGTTTAATAATAATAAAATATGTTTGACTAAATAAGCTCCATAATGTTATAGAACAACTGAAATTTGCTAATTATGCTTTTTTTAAATTTATTTATTTATTTATTTTTTTAACCAAGACATATCTAATTAATCAATGGGGAAAGGGGCATGAGGGCATGATGGATATAAAAAAAAGTAGCAACATGCATAAAAGACGAAGGAAATTGAGGTTTGGAGGGATAAAGATTCAAAGAAATGGAGACTTTACCAGAGAAAACAAAGTACAGGTGGGGAGGTTAACACAGCTTTGAGAATGGAAATGAAAAAAAATAAAAATAAAACAGGACAGGAAAGACGAGTCTGTTTATGCTGAAGGACAAATATGTCAGAATAAAAAAGGAACTAGGACTTAACCCATATCCTTAGTTTCACCTACTGAAGTCCCTCAGGGTTGGTGTTGGACTGCAGGTGGACTCTTCCCTCCCACTCGTCTTCTCTCTTCTCCTCCATAGTCCTCACCATGTCGCACCAGTCCTTGTTGCCATAGTAACACCGGGCGGAACTGAGAGGGAGGAAGAGGGAGATGTACAGATAGGGAGAGGAAGAGAAGGGAGTCCGGAGGGATCCACTCTACCGTTTCTGTAATCTACAGGGAGGAAGGTGTCGCCCCCCAGGTCCACCTCTGTGTAAAAATAGATTCAGCAGCTTGCTTTCTTTCAGCAAGAGCATGTTTTGGATTCGCATGCCGTCATCTATCTGATCAGTTTGGATTTTTTTTTTTTCCTTGATTTGCAATGATTGTTTTGGCTTCAGTGTGACACATCAGAGAAATTTGAAATGCACAGAAATGTTAGGATTTTGTCCATAAAATAAAAGTGCCATCATGATAGAGACGAGATAA
The DNA here is from genome assembly GCA_031762415.1 of Simpsonichthys santanae. Lineage (NCBI taxonomy): Eukaryota > Metazoa > Chordata > Actinopteri > Cyprinodontiformes > Rivulidae > Simpsonichthys > Simpsonichthys santanae. The sequence goes on along the minus strand of JARVLU010000646.1, from coordinate 11,013,856 downwards.
TTTCACATTTATAGCTGCAAATGTATATTTTGTTGTTGCATTTGTGTCAGTGTTAGAAAAATGTTTAAACAATTGTCAGGCTTTGAAAGTTTCTTGGGAAGTGTCATTTAACTGTAGCCAAAGTTCAAGCAAAACTCTTGAACACCTTCAGAAATGCTGAGGATTTATTGCTTGAGACCATCTTAAGGAAGTAAATAAAAGTCTGGATCCTTAAAATAAGGCTTACTGAAATGTGTCGCTCATAGTAATATAGAATACCTAAAATGCAATGAAACTGTTCATATGCTTATTTTTTTAATTATTTTTCTGTTTGCTTCAGGATATCTAGCTTTTTTTAACATCGTATGCTAAAGTGAACTGCTATTTTTTTCAACAACTGTGTTATAAAAATGAGAGTTTTAACAAAGCAAACCAAGATAATAATGCATTTTCAATTCTATTATTTGAGCTCATGAACCTTGCACCTCATTAGTGAGCCCTCTGGCCAGAAGCAACATTTCACTCGACAAATATGTCGTTACCTTTCATCCCAGGCTTATTGTTGTCTGTGATCAGACTCGTGGTCAATAACGCAGTAATTATAGACCTAAACTGTGTGTCCATGTTCATGAGATGGACAGCAGTATCTGAGTACACATACACAGAGAATAAGAATTAACCCTGTGAAGTGAGGGGGATAAATCCACGGTAATTAGTGTTCTGTGTAATCTGTTTTTATTTTCCTGCGCCGCTGCTAGGCGCAGCAGACAAAACAAAAAGAGGCTTGCGTGCATTTCTCTCTCGCTTGCCCTCTAATTACAAACATATCCAATTAATTACGCACAAGTTCCACGTTCATCTGTGAGCACAGAGTGAGAGAACAAGATGGGAATGGGGAGCATTCAGGCAGGAGCAGTGGCACACACTAATACACGAGGAAAAAATAATTAGGCAAACACGGGCGCACAGGTTATAAATGCAGACGCACCAGAGTCACTGAGCGCATGTTGGCCATTTGTGATTTGACGGATGACTTTAGCAGTTGTGCAGGGATTTGTGCACTCTTGTATGTCTCCCTGTGTACACGGCAAACAGGAAAGAGTGAGTGTTTATTTGCCTTTAAAAGAAGGGTGTGTGCTAAGGGAGTCCCATAGCTTGTGTCCTATTTGTAGTTGGGGATTAATGCACACCTGCTGCTTGAAATCATAGTGTTTTTAGAGTAATGTATTTACCCCTCTACACACTTCATTTGATGATTTTTGTTGGACAAACTATTCACATAAGAATAAACTATAAGAAGGAACAAGACAATGTTTAAATTTGTCAATCTCCATGTTGGCATTGTGGTTTAAGACTTAATTCTGAGTGTTTCTTAAAACAGATGGTGCAGAGAACATTACATTATTGCATTACATTTCTATAATGATGCATGTTGTATTTAACATTTTGTTGTTTTAGTTCAAGATTTGAAGCTTTTGACAAACCATTTCTTGTTTCCACCATTATTTTTGTTCCAAAGATGTTTTGTTTTTTTCACTATCGTCAAAAACACCTCCATTCACCTTTTGATATCACTCTTATTCTTTGGATTTTGGAATGTTTAGCCTCAACAGCATCTATCACATTTCATTTAATTTCACATAGTTTTACAATGGTCTGCTTGTTTCTAATTGATTCAGCACATCCCAAAGTGGAGTTTTGCTGCAGAAGAGAAATGTGAAATTCATTGTACTTTATGTAATTACTTTGTCCTTTTCAGATCTTAATGATTGTTTTTTATGTATTTATTCTCATCATTTATTTCTACACCTACTGTCTTCTGCTACAATTTCAATTTTTCAAGTTAATGCCAGCCTCAGCTTTTTATTGTCCACTTTATTCACTTCTACCATTCTGTCCTGTTGCACATCCTTCCTCTATAAGGGGTGTTTGCCTTCTTTCTTAATTGGAGAAAGGGAATGCCTCTGGGCTTTGTATTTTTCTATTACACACAATGTGGAGTGTGAGGAGACCAGGGAGGCAGTATATAGACAAATAGAAAGAGTGCAAGGTGCCTTCTGGTCTTTGTGTGTTCCCTTGGGGAGATTGTTCAGGTAAAGCAGTTTGTTCTTATTTTAGTGCCTTTTGGCTGAGTGTGTTGTAGACTGGCCTGTGTCAATGAGGTCTGAGCACAACACCCATGTTTAAAAGAATGAAAGAAGATTATGAAAAATGAACAAAATATAAGCAAACATCTTAGAAAGTACACATGATAACACTGGACAGTGCAAAGTAACAATGAACAGGTGCAGGTTGGAGAAGAATCAAATGTTTATTAAGACGGTGACTGGAAACACCAGGAGTGTGTATTAAAAATGGAAAAAATGAGATTGCATTGTTTCATCCACTTCCAGTATGATCGTAGAGGTGCTTGTTTGACTGACATGGAGCTTGTTGTCAACTAAGGTCAGTAAGTGTATGCGTGACAAAGTACGAGACAAACAGACAAAGCTCAAGTCAAGCTGTTGTGAGAGTATTGGTGGATCCATGCTAAAACCTCCAGGTCATAGGACTGAGCCGAGCTCTACTCCAAAAGCATTTCTGCCCTGAGGACAAGTGTCTTTAGCCATGAAATGGTTCTCAGTTTCACCCTCTTAATGCCAAAACCACCGTGAAGTGGACTTTAGCCTGTATCAATGAATCTCTTCATGGGCTTTTTTTTTTTTTTTGGTTAATAACCCATTCAGTAACCATGGCTGTGTGCATTCACATCAGTAGCATTCTTCTGCTGGTCTGATTCCTCTTTTTTTATGATTCCTCTTTTTTTATGAAACTCTTCATCACTGACACGCAGATCATCAGTTCAAGGTTATTTGTGTTTTTCTCTTTTGGTTGATTAGCCATGCATTCCTCCAGAGTGTGCGTATGTGTGAGAATACCAATGTGGAAACCCAAAGAGCCATTGTAATCCTGCTTGAGTTTTGACCCCCCGTGATGACTGTCAGGTCCTTTGTCCAACTGAGAGGACTGCTAAAGCGGTTCTGTTTTTGTTTTTTATTCTGGTGGGGGTTTGTGGATTATTACTTTTTGTCAGTTTAAATCAGATTTGCACTGTTTAGACACAGACGCTAACAAAGCTTTGACCTGAAAACTCAGCTAGAGTTCTCTGATATTAGTTATTCCCACTCACTTCCTGTCATACTGAGGCAGCTCTTGACCATTTGTCTGTATTTTCCTTCAGGGACAGTAACCCTGTCTTTGAAGCGTTTTGTAATCATCTGCCTTGGTTAATGTGTCAGGCACGTTAATTCCAGCTTGTGTCGACTACAGATGTTTACAGTTGATTGCATTTGTATAACGGATGTTACTCTGGAAGTTGATTGAATAATTAGTATCTAAAGTAAAGTTGAAAATCCAAGCTAAAGATTGTCTCCCTTTTTAGTTCTGGAAACTTTAGTCTGTTTCTAGGTTTTATTCAATAGGAAAACTTTTTCTTTCCAGGTCTTGGTAATAATATTCATATTTGGAAGTAATTACAGTTTCTTGAATTCACTGCTAATCCACATGTGCCCTTTCTATTTTATCAGGGTGGATTCTGAAGGGGCTGTGGGGTTAAGCTCATCGAAAGACCTGCATTATTCTTTTATTCTGGGAGAGACACACATGAACATTTTATTGTACATGCAAGCACATATACCGGTACCCTTCTGTCTATTTCTCTCTCAGTCACCTTTTCTCATTTCCTTCACATCAGTGCCATGTCTCACTCTATTTGCTCATACAATGGCTACACTGTATTGCAACTATTCGTGAACCCCTGCAGACATACTTTGTGCCCAGGACAAGTCTATAACACAGTTGGCTGGGGCAGAAAAAAACAAAAAAAATAACACATTCCAAACTCATTAAAATGGTAAAGAGCAGGAGCAGGACAGGAAAACTAATCCCTCCACCAGTTCCTTCTTGAGCCCTCATCTTGGAGCCTAAAACCCAGACACATATACACATTTAATATCACAGAACGCTCAGAGGTTTGTTAAAACACAGCCTTTGGGAGGAGAAATGATAGGGATCAAATGGGACCATTTAAAGGGCTGGAAGTGAAGGAAATAACTTTGGCATGTGTTTGGAGGATGTGGCATTGCCCTTTTTAATTATATATGCCTTAGGAAAATGTTGTTAAATAAAGTGCAGTTATGGTTGTGATTTATTTGCAACACTTTGTTTTGCATTTTATATGCACTTTTCTATTGTGTATTAGAAAAAAAACCACTCAATAAAATCGTACCTGTTTTCTAGAATATGAATTTAGTAAGTTTGTATATACTGTAACTGAATTGGCAGTAATAAATAAATGCATTCTTCTAATTGATAAGAGTGGTCAAAATTATGAAGAGTATAAAAAACAATATTTTCAAAACTAGCTATGCTGCAATAATTCTACTTTTCTTGTTAAACAACGTTATTCTATACGTTTTATTCTCAGAATATTTCTGAAGCAAATTGTGCACAACTAAAAACAGGAAATTGTTGATTCCCCTAAAAGTTTATTCTTGAACAGTGATAGTAATTATGGTTTTTACTGTTGCTACCTAATGTTAGCTTCCACAAATGCTATACCGCAGAGTATTTTGCCATTTGCCCTCTAAATTGCATTTATTGATTGTGCTTTAAGGACAACAACGTCAGCAAACATATCTGAATGATTACACAGTGTTACATGTACAGGCTTTACTGTGTAAACAGCATTAGTTCAGTCTCTTTACACACATAGTGTGTTGCTGAATTAGAAACAAATAGTGAATTATGTCAGTGTGCTTACTTAGCTGGTCTTGTACACAAGTTAATAAAATGTGGCTTTCACTTTGGACTAAAATTGGAGTAGTTTGAGGAAAGAGGAGGGAACAGGTAAGTGGACCCATCCGTCTGTGTCCATAGTTCAAGATCTGAGGCACTACATATCTTCAGATGAGGGTGGACGGGCTTTCATTCAGCACTTTAGCCACTTTATAAGAACACAATGACAATAAAGCATTTGGGCTAAATTATTTTATTGTGCAGTGAAAAATCCATGCATAGTGCTAGATTTCTGCTCAAGCATTTTCTAGAGGCTTTGATCATAAAAATCCCTGCCACATATATTTTATTTCTGCCTGTCATCAATCATCAAATCAGATGCAGATGAGATAGAAACAACTTTAGATTTTAGTTATTGTGTGAATCCTTATGAAGCATTCAAACGGATCCATTTGTCTTCCGTACAATATTCTGCACAATTTTCATCCTGCAGTTTTCAAGTTATTTCAACAAGTCATATATCAAAATGTTAAGCTCCTTTAGAAGGGTACTATGCTTTTGATATTGGTGCAACTTCAGCTTTTTTTCAAAATATTTAGCCTTTTCTGCCCTTTTTTTCCCTCAATGAATTGAGCTCATTTTACATCCTTCAAATCTTTAGATCTGTTTACAACCGTTTACTGCTCATTTCACATTTGGTTCTTGACAGCTTATTTAAGCTTCCTTGTGGAAAAAAAAAATCAGCAATTTTCAGTTAAAATCATCAGTTTTACTGCTGTTTTGTACCATTCTTTCTGCTAACTACAACATTTTTATTCTTCTAACTTATTTTTACTAATTTCAGGTTATGCTGCTTTAAGCTTATTTGTGTAAGTCTCAGCTTTTTCTGCTATTTCAGCTTCTATTTAGCTGTTTTTATGCTAAACGAAGCTTTTTCAGCAATTTCCACATTTTTGCACTCATTTCAACTTTTTTCAACCTACCCGTAATTCAGCAAAACTGTCCTCTCTCCACTTCCTTCTTGTAATTTCAGCTTCTTTCTGCTTTTTGCTATTTTTGAGCTTTTTTTTTTTTTCTCCTGCTAATGTCAGTTTTTTTTTCTTCAGATAATTTGCACTTTGTTGTGCTCATTTCTGCTTCTTTCAGCCTGATTGGGCAAATGTTCATCCTGCTTTTTTCTGCTAATTTAAGCTTGTTCTGTCTTTTCAGCTCACCTTTTAGTATTTATTTGGCTAATTTCTGCAACTTTCAGCCTATTTAACTTTTTATGCTAATTTCAGCTTGTTATAGTCCTTTCAGCTTTTTTTCTGCTAGTTACTATTTAGCTATTTTATGCTAATTTTAGGTTTTTCTGCTAATTCCACATTTTTTTAGCTAATTTCAGCTCTTTCTGCTTTCTTTTGGTAGCTTAAGCTTCTTTCTGCCTTTTTCTCTACTTTTCAGCTACATTTTGCTAATTTACTCTTTTTTTAGCTAATTTATTTGTGCTCATTTCTGCTTATTTAAACTTAATTCAGAAAATATATGTTTGTTCTGCTTTCTTCTGCTAGTTTAGGCTTGTTCTTCCATTTCAGCTATACATTTCATCATGTTGCTTTAGCAAATGTCAGCTTTTTTTTTTAACAAGTTCTTCTGCAATAAGCATTCACTACATTTTCACAGGAAATGCAGTTACTCTAGTTATTTTTCTATTTCTGTATTTCTTAGAAAATTATACCTTTTTTAAATCTTGCAGACTTCTGCTTTCCAGGAGTTGCAAAAATTATTGTTCATATTTACGTACTGGGTGGATAATAGTGGCTTTACAATAAGTTGTTGGGAACAATGAGCTTTATACTGTGGCTGAGATATTAACTGTTTTTTTAAGGCTTCAATGATAAACAGGCTAAGATTTGTTTTGTGATTTTATATAAATTAAAATATAAATACATTTGTTTATGGCTGCATGTCAATATGTGTTTGGTTTTACAAAAGCTATAAAGTCATTGACAAATAATTATTTACTGGTTTTGTGTTTGCCTTAGATTATCTCTAAATCTGTACATGAAGGATGTGGACGGACAACACTGAAGTAAATTCAGAAGGATTACACATCTCAGATGTAATTAATGTACATGAAAATACATTCTTTAGTCATCATACCTCATTAAAGGATTTCATTTGCCAAAGATTAAAAACTAAAAATGATTCATTTTCAGAAAAGGATTATTGCTAATTTGTTTTTCTTGCCAAATTATTTATGTTGAGGTTTTAATAGCAGGATTAAAGTTTCATTTTTGCTGATCATTTTGTGTCTGTCTTTAAATACATTTTGGAGGTAAAAATTATGCATTTTGATTTTTTTAATCATTACAGATAACTCATTTTTCCCTTTTACTTCTACTATCCATTTTACTGACAGAGTTTTACTGCACCATACAGTGGTTGTATTTTAGCATTTCCATATTCACATTCTGCAGTATGCATGGCTTTGTGTCTGCTGCTAGTCAACCAAGGACACAGACATAAGGCAGTGACACTAGATGACAGCGGTGAGATTAAAGGGTATGGAAGTGTTGAGTAGAGCCATAAGACTGGCAGGTCCATAAATATCACATGCAGGGATACCCCTAATAGTTCAGACTATCATCAAACTGCCCCATCATTGAGGATAGGCCCAGCTCTGTAAGATTTGTAGGTGACAATGTGACTGTGTTTTTAAAGGAGGCTGCAGAGTTTTTCTAAAAGAAAAGGAGAGGAAAAATTTACCCGCATGCAGCATAATACAAAAGTCAATTTACAGAACTGTCCTTGAGGATCTCGCTACATGTATGTATTATTTTTTACTCATTTATGTGCAAAACAAAAGTTAATGTAGCCACTGAATCAAAAACAAAAACGAGACAAAACAAAATTGAACCATTCTGCCGCAGTAGTGCTTCAAAAGGCAGTATTTTCAGTCACTAGCTTTGACTCACAAAACATTATATCGACCATAATTCAATTTCAATGTCACTCACTACCTGTGCAATAACCTGTCACACAACCTGTATAGTTTATGTTAGTCGTGTGCAATATATATCATGTGCATTTTAGCTTCTATTACTACCTTGAAATATTGTTTTCATTCATATTCATCCTGCACTGTTAAAATTATGCCATGTTGTTCTTTACATTTTCTCTTTAGGACCTTGTAAATATTATAATTATCACTCTTTGGTACTTTATTTTGTACCCTTATTGCATGCTTTAGTATTTCTTTTTTTTTTTTTTTTTTTTTTTATGTTGTCAAATTGGTTAACCTTGTGTTAACCTTAGACAAATAAACAGAACTTGAACTTGAATTAGCATCTCAAAATAATGTCAATAAGTTAACCCAACAATTCCTTCTTGGTATTTGTTTCAGTATAGTTAAAGAGTTATGAAGTTGTTTAAACAGAATGTGCATTGCAGGTGTTTGTACACAGTGATTGGTGTAATCTGTTGGGGTAGTGTAATATTTGAGAAGCATTAATCCACCAGTGTTGCACTGCTCTTTGTTGAAGGTAGCTGCACTAAATAGTACTGAGGGTGGGATACAGAACCAAGGCCTGTTTGTCAACCCAAACTATTGGAGGATTTTCAGGCAGAATAAAGCTCAACTGAACTAAAAATTCCAACATAGTCACATCTGGAAGCTTTTACTCTTTTTCAGCAGGTCTGTCGTGTAAAGATAACATGCCAAGTTCAAATGGAGTGTTTTTATTTGCTATGTTGAAATACCACTAATTAAAGTTGTTAAATAATTCAGTGTTTTAATCACTTTTGTTGTGCCTTTATTAAGTTTTCCACTCAAATAGCTAAAAATGTGCACATTTGTAACTTTTGCATTTATCTAAACAACTCACTGATACATTCAGTACAAACAGATACAGTTGTGTAAATGTTGTCTTGGTACTTAAACCTTGTCTTGTAGTTTTTGCTAGATACTAACCCACTGACACAGTCCTCTCATTTCCACAGCAACAATATCAACAAGGTGCACACAAACCACAGAAAAGTGAATGCACAAGTATGTACACTGCAGCAAAGCTATAAAGAGCTGCAGGGGCTTCTGTAATTAAACCTGCATCACTGTTTGTAAGCTGTCAATGCATGTATGCTCTCAGAAAGCCACACTCTCACTGGGGTGGGTTTTCTGTTGCATTTGCATGTTGTGCGTTCTTTCTCTCGAGATTGAGTAGATTTCAGAATGCTTTCTTGAGTTCAGTGTTGCCTGTCTGACTCATTTACACCACAAATGCATCTCCTGGGTTGTTATGCCACTATAGAGCTGTTCAGCATTCAAAGATAAAGCAAAAATAATAATTTCATTTGATGGTTTTGTTGATCTGCTTGGTAGGAAAGGGTGTGTATTCTCGAATGAAAGGTGATTTTACGATCAAGGAAATACAATTTTTAACTCCTCCTCTCCACTATTGTTAAAAGATTTTGGGTGTATCTTGTTTTTGCTTAATGTAGGCCTGTCGAGATAAACAGTAAATCAATTAATCGCATGATAAATTAGAACTATTGACGTCATTTTCATTTATCGGCTTTATTGTTTCTTCGTCTCTTTATTTCCTCAGAAGACACTGGATGACAAAAGGCTCAACTCCGGTGCTCTTCACTGACCCCTCCCTTTCTCTTTTCTCTTTAAAATCCATTTTAACTGTACAAAATTGTGTTTTTGGATCGTTAAAAGCAGCTAAGCTGAGAAGCTAAGCTACAAGCTAAGCTAACAGGCCGACTTCGGGAAAAAAACCTCCCGTCTTGTTGAAGCTCCAAAATCTATGGTTGAAACCTGAAGGAAAAAAAACTTTTTTACTGATTTTTTTTTCCCTTAAAAGCTTTGTGCAAAAAATGCTTTACTAAAGATCTCAAACCACACCGAGCATATGCCATTTTGAGAATTGAAAAAAGGAAAGAGACACAGCCCATGTCACATCAAGGGGCCTCCCTCCCATTTTCTTAGACACACTGCTCGCTCCATCACTCCATCCTTCAGTTCAAACAGTCATACGGTCATCCGGTGGTCCAAAAAGTACTACACACAAAATAAATTAACATTTCTTCTTAAATTTGACAATAATTACTAATTATTGCCAAATTTCAAATAATATTATTGTTTATCGCAATAATTTCTGAGACAATTGATCACCTAGCAAATCTTATTGTGACAGGCCTAGCTTAACGGTTGCGTCTCTATACACAACACACAAACATAATCCTATTTCTACTTGGTGTTCAAGTTACCTAGTTTACCAACTTTTTGTGTATATGTTGTGTGTGAAATGTTGCCTTTGTGTTTTTCTTCAGTGTGTCCATGTGAGTGTATTGGTGCATCCCCAGTGAGGTGTGCTCTCAGTTCTGAGTGGGCGTTTCACAGACAGCCAAGAGACCAACAGGGAAATTTCCCATCAGCACATTGCAGTGCAGGTTAACCACTAAATGCTCTGAAATCCATAGCACAGCCTTCTCCCTGCATCTCTCCGTCCCTCCGCTTCCCCTAACATTCTCTGCAATTTTCTCATTCTCTGTTCCCCTCAACCTCTCATCCATTCTCTCTCTGTCTCCCCAGATGAATCAGAGCAGAGATGAAAAGCTTTCAGGAATGCTGGCAGACAGACAGTGCTTTACAGTAATCTAACCTGGCGAAGATGAAAGCCAGCTGGGATGCTGGGAATAGAGTTAGGATGAGAAAGGTGAGGGAGCAGAACGACAGGATGAAGTTTAGAGAAAGAAGGGACAAGAAGGGACAGAAAGGCAGAGGACACAAGGGCAAAAAGTGAGCGCTGTGGGGGCTGTGAAAAGAGGAAAGGCAGATCTATCAAACATATAGAGAGAGAAAATAAGTAACTTTGTTGGCTTAATGAAATATTACAGGTTATGTCTTTAAACCCATTAAGTGTCACTTCAGCAGCGTTAAGAATGTTACTATCTCCATGTCCACATTAACAAAATATTTGTTAACCTCAAATGGCACGTTTAGTGAAAAAAAGTCCTAAGATGTCGGCTCGGGCTTCTGTACCCTGTTCACAACCTTTTACATTACTTAAGGTGAATCCCCAAGTTTTACAATGATAGCAAACATTTTAAGAATGAATTTTCCAGCAGCCTGTAAAGTTATTTTAAAGGAAATTAAAAGAACTAAAATTAAAATAATTATTTCTCAAAGTTCAATGTTTTTTTTAATGTCATTCCCATCACATGTGGTACATGAAGTGAAACGAAATTGTGTACTCAAGGTCCCAGTTACACCCAAAAATAGCAAAAATCTTGTATAAAGTATAAAAGGAAATGCAGTAGTATACAGGTAGTCCCCGGTTTCCGGCCGAGATCCGTTCCTATGGCCCGGCCGGATACCGATTTAGACTTAAACCGGAAC
>JARVLU010000646.1:10948075-10961529 GCA_031762415.1 Simpsonichthys santanae | reverse complement strand
GAATAATACTGTATATTATTTTAATACCACTGCAGAGAAAGCTATGTAGTCTCTGTGAGTAGGTCTAGGAAAACATATTGGTATTGGTTATCGGCCAAATAAGTTTTAACATATTTGCATATCGGATATTGGCCAAAAATCCAATATTGTGCATCACTACATCACATGAGAGCAATTTTGTACCAGAATGGTATCAGAAACCTGTTTAGATAACACATTAAAGATCCAGGAGTTTTAAATATCGTTCAAGCAGTCCTGACCATTGCTAATAAGGTCTACAATAGAATTAAAATGAGTGCAGATACACAACTAAACCATAGAAACCATTAGCACCTAGTCTTGCACAACATTTTAAATAAAATGGTGAGGAAAACTACAAGTAAAGCCACCAATCTCACATATTTTCCTCTACATTTGTGCATTGCCAGGTGTTCTACTCAGCAACAGGCTCCATTGATTAAGTTGACATTTCTGAAATGAAGGCAAAGTAAAAACCATTCGAATCTCCAAGTGATTGACAGTAGTTTGATGAAGCCAGCAGGCGTAGTCGGCAGCGCTTTGGACAAAAGGAGCAAAAAATATTGTGAAACATAACAATGGTGTCTTTGTGTGTTTAGTTCTATCCTGTGAAAGGCCTTTTCTAGCCAAGGTTTTTTATTTTTATTTTTTGTTTTTTTCTATAAGCAATAAAATGAATAATGAAAAAATAATAATAAAAAAATAACTGCAGTTTTTTCTTTAACCGGGAGCAAAAAAAAAAAAAAAAGACTAAAACAAAAATAAGTCTCTCCCTCCCACACTCCTCTTTTGCTGTGTGGGGAAAGTGTTGTGGGGAAGAACAGCAAGCAGTTCCATTTTAAAGGTTCCTCTAGATAGTTTGTTGTTCCAATCAACCTTGAAATCACCTCACTGCTCTGAGGAAAAACAGAATTGCATGCTCCCCTCTCCCATTGGCACAAACGCACATACACTCTCTCTCCCTCCCTTTCCTTTCTATATCAGTATTGCCTTTATTTACTCTATAGATCGGTGAGAGGAGCTGTTAGAGGGAGAACACCAATGCAGGAGCAGAAAGCCAATCAATATTACAGGAGAAGAAATCAACCGAGTGTGTGCCTGCTCCTTTGATGGAAGCCATAGTGTCCTTGACAAACACTGATCATTTATTTCAAAATGTCTTCAATCTCACACACAAGTTTGACTTGAAAATGCAGCTTGTTTTGATCTCAACTGTAAATCCTTTGCATATTTTTAAGGCCTCTGGGAAAATTGGCAACAGATTTTTGTGTGCATTGAAAACTGAAGGCTCACCTGTCATCTGCTGAGACAACTTATATTAATGTCTGTCCAGCTCAGTACGTGAAAGAAAGTTTATCTACATATCAATACTTTAAAAACAACGTTTTTAACTCATTCTGTCAGTCTGAAGAAAACCTTGAACTTAAACAGATTACATACTGTATATACAGTATATATAAAGACCTGGTGTTGACGTATGTAGTTTGAAAACCATGGTAAAATTACAGTTGAACATCACTGGATTGGCAAGTCCTCATTTGGCAGCAAAAACATTGTTTAATGTTTTGAAGAATAAAGTCAACCAAGTTTTGGACAGTAGCTAAGTGAGCTTTGAGCTTTTCTCTGAGAAGCTGATGAGAGAATAAAGTTATTTCTGAAAGAAAATTCATCAGATAAATGTGATTATGCTAAAATCTGATGTAGGCGCAGACCAATCAAAGTGTTTAACATCTCTGCTCATGCCCTCTGTTCCACTTTTGGCATATTTGGATTGTGTGGATTGCAATACAAATGCAAGTAACACTATTTTTCACATCTAAACCAGACAAATATTTCTTAGAAGTAATAACACTTAACTAAGAGGAGCTTGGTTAAGTGACCAGCTCCAATGGACCAAGAGTCCATCGTAGCTGCTCAAACCATCATTGGACCACTTCCATGCTTCACTGTTAGGACTAGGCATTTTGGTTAAAATATTATTTGGGGCCTTTGTTCTTAAAATGGTTAAAAACAAAATAGATGTGAAGGGTAATCAATGGGAACATTTCTCATTAGTAGATTATCCAGTTTATGTGGTCTGTATTGTTTTGTGTCAATGAACACTTGTAAAGAGTATTGGTTTACAAGTCATTGCATCATATTTATAACACACAAAACATGGTTCAATATGCCAAAATTCTACCAAAATAACATTGTTACCTAATAATGTACAAAAGACAAAAGAAAAAAAACAAAAAAACATGTTTATGTAGTTTTGTACAAATTTGGCATTATGTATACAAACATACTTTGCCGTGTGTACCTTTCTGCTTTTCAGTTTAATATCACACTAGTGTTATCATTCCAAATGCTAAAATTAGTTTTCATTGTTTGCAGTCATGGGGTATTTGTCTAAGTCACCTTTGAATGAGTTTATTTTGACATCAAAACTCCCATCCAACAAAACCCCGGGGTTTTATGTCTTACTGTGTTTGTTTACAGAGTAATGCTGACATAGCATCTTACTTTTTCTGCAACTTCCAACCAGACTTACCCCCTCCGAGCAGGCAGAGGCTCTCCTGCAGAGAGCCAGTATAGCAAATGCTCTGGCCAGACTGTGGATAGATTACCTCCTGTAATGTCAGTCTGTCAGCTGTCAGTTAGGTAAGTGGTTAACTAGACCGTCAAGACGCTGTAATGCATGACAGCTAGACAGATTGAGGACCATATTTAGAGAGATACATTTGTCAGAATGAGTGACATCGAATTGGTCATGGATGTTGAGAATATCTTACATTATTCTTTAATATCAGTATCTACTTGAAAATAATGGTTTTAATGTGCAATATCTTCCCGTTGATAATTGCTTTGCATATCTCAATCTCTGCTTTTGGCTGTAATAACGACTTTTTGCCTTGTATTGCCTTTTTCTTTCTACTTTCCTTCTCATTAATCCTTTTATCGCCAAAATATTTTATCAGAAATCAAGTTTCTACACATGCACATCTTTTAACTGTGCTATAATTTGTTCATTCAGTTTCAGTTTTATACTTGACACCAGTGACATTGCCTATTTTTGTGTTTTGTTTTTACAACATTTTGGGTTTGCGTTTATAGAATGTGTACGTCATACATCTGGAAATTTTGTGTTGAAGTAACTATCTTCCCATAAAGGTGCTCAGTTTTTGTCCTCAAAGGCAACTATCCTGCATTTTTTTTGTTTTTTCTCTGCTTTTCAGCGTAACTTCCAGTTCTGCAGAAGCTTATTAACCTCTCATTCATTTAAGCCAGGTGATTCAAAGCAGAGAAACTTCTACAACATGCAGGATAGTGGACCTTCAGGACCAGGATTGGCACCACTGCCATGAACTGCATTATTTTCAACTCGTAGATCTTTCTTCTCTCCTTTAACGCTCATCCATCTTGATCTTTCATGCATCAAATAGGAACGGTCAGATCCTCTGCCACTTGCCACAGAGTAAACGCACTCAGTCATTTTCTGTTGGAAAAGTTTTGACAATACAATCAATAGTTCTGTTGAATATTTGTATTTTTTGTGTTTTTCAGTGGCCAAAAAAGTTTTAATAAAATGCCCTTCTGTTTTGTCGGAATGAGCAGATATGTTTTAAAAGTTTGTATGCTTTGTTGCCCATTTTAATAAGTACTCATTAAACGTGTGAATAAAATGTTTTTTATTTTATTTTTTTTGTTTTTTTTTTTTGAAAAGCCAAAATTTCCCAGTCAAGTCTTCAAAATTACTGGATATTTGAAGTTCTCTCATACCAGCAAGCAAATTGGTTAATACAATCTGTTGTTCCTCCACATACATACACACTCCCACAATCTTTTTTAATAAATCTGCACCACCATTACCTGTCGCTATGTTCACAACCATCCATTTCCTCAGTAGGCTCATTACTGTGGTATGCCAAACTAATGCTAATTAAACAGCAGTGATGCAATTAGTGTGCAACCAATTCATTGTATTTGGTTGCAGCAACCACTTGGCTTCCCTGGAGACAACCTTAAGTGCTTAGAAATGCACTTTCCAGGGAAACATTGTTTGCACAACAAGAAAGATAGAATGGGATCTAAAGGTGGGCGACCTTTTTGTAGAAAGCGGTTAGCCATGTTAACGCCTTTGATTTACACAGCCTGGCCCAAAAAAAAATGTTGCCACCAAAAAAAGGTCACACATTCACTGTGGCTTTGTTTCGATAAGCTTCTGCAATGTCACAAGATCTATTTCCATGCAGTGTTTTTTCACCAAGATCTTGCATTGATGACTACTAGGCATAATGGGTGCATCACTTCACCTGCCTCTGTTTTTTACCCTGATGTGCCCATCACTCTGGAACAGGGTAAATCTGGACTCATCAGACCACATGACCTTCTTCCATTGCTCCAGATTCCAATCTTTATGCTCCCTAGCAAATTGAAGCATTTTTTTCCCAGTTAGCCTCACTGATTAGTGGTTTTCTTAAGGCTATACAGTTGTTCAGTCCCAATCCCTTGAGTTTCCTTCGCATTGTGCGTGTGGAAATGCTCTTACTTTCACTATTAAACATAGCCCTGAGTGCTACTGTTTTTTATTTTATTTTTTATTTGATTCCACCAAACGTTTAAGTGATCACTGATCACGATCATTAAGGATTTTTTCCGGCCACATTTCTTCCTTGAAGACGATGGGTCCCCACTATCCTTCCGGTTTTTAATAATGCATTGAACAGTTCTTAACCACATTTTAGTAGTTTCTACAATCTCCTTAGATATTTTCTCTGTTTGATGCATGCCAATGATTTGACCCTTCTCAAACAGACTGACATCTTTTCCACAACCACACTGTGTCTTTCGACATGGAAATGAGAAGCAACTCATTGCACCAGTTGGGGTTAAATAACTTTTTGCCAGCTGAAAGATAATCACCAATGCAGTAATTATCCAAAAGGAGGCTGGTACTTATTTGCTTAGTTAAATTCAGGTGGCAACTTTTTATTTATTTATTTATTTATTTATTTATTTATTTATTTATTTAGGCTAGGCAGTGTACTGTTTTAGTCTATGTTTAAATTTGCTGGGTTTTATATTGAATCTAGCATAGGCAGCTTACTTTTGTACAATGAGGTTTCGAACATTTTGACCTACTCTTGCCTCTTTCAAGGTATATAATTTAAAACTAATGTTCCTATTATTTTTATTTATTTTATAGTTATGTATTTGAATTAAATATTTAGGTTTCTACATTAAAACGTATGCGCTACTACAGGTTTTGGTTTTAAATACCAGTATTAGAAACTTGGCGACACAAAAGTTAAGTCCCAACATGCAGCTTTGAAGTAGAAATTGTTGGATCTTTGGCATTGATCTGATATCCATGCATAGGGGAGGATAGCTGTCCCCTGTGAATGGATGACCAGTTTCTTCCCTTATCCTCACCCTCCTGGTGGATCCTACAGAAGGTTGAGGGAAAGGAACAAGGCCAAGAAGTGACAGGGGCACCAGGATGGAACGGAGTGCTGTGCATCCCAGTTCTCTGAACTGTCACCATTATAGTGTGAGAACACACACACACACAAAATAAATTAATAAAAATATAGCTACCATCTGCACACATCCAAAAACACATAGACCACAGGTGCTAGTCCACTTTTAAGTCAGGATCATTGCTCACTGTCACTTTTTGTCACTCCAGCACACACAAGAATACACGAGCACCAAAGAAATGTGCATGCACATACAAACACACACTCACAGTGGGGTAGTTGACCTGCTTTTGCCTGGCAGAGCGTGAACCAGACTGACATGAGACAGAGACGATGAATGAGGGATGTGTTGACAGTCAGTTGAAGTGAAGACATGTTACCATGTATACCAAATGATGAGATGGCTGAAAGTGTGAGGAAAGGCAATATAAATTCACAGCAAAGAGGAGTGGTAAATTAGCAATCTTTTGTTGGGAAGCATAAATTAATCTCAAGACGGAGGTACTCCATTTGGTCATGGGAGGGTGAGCACTCATAGTTTCACATCACATGTATAACTCAGCTTGGCTTTGAGAGAGTGCGTTTCTTAGAAAAAAGTAATCATGAAGGTCACCTTGCATGTGTCATTGCATAACTGCTGCTATGGCAACAGTTGCAAAGAAATGACATAACCATATTATGAAAACCAACACTAATGACGTACAATTTAAACTGAGTTCAGGAGTAGATGTTCTATGGAAGGACTTGATTTAAAACTGCATCATGAGGTTCTAAAATTGTGTTTACCTACTTACCAAATTTGTCACAAAACTTTTTCACATAATGTCTGCAAAGACGGTTTATTTTTTAAACTGCCTGCTGTTCTTATACAAGTCCTCCATTCACATGAGAATTCAGAAACAAAGTTTTCTTTGCAGAATCAAAAGAGGTGTTGAGCAGAACTCTGCTGTATTGACATGGAGCATACACTAAAACGAGTATCGGATGTCTCCTTACTATTTTCAAAATATGAGAAACAACTGTTTAGTGATCTCTTTTGTGGTTCACCAAATCGTTTTACCTTTTTGCAAAGGTTCCTTGGGTTCACTTAAGTTCTAGCTATTAAACCTCTTGTTGTCCATGCTTTTAAATTGTGCCATTGCTACATCAAATTCTGGACTTGCAAAGCCTTTTCACGTTACAGTTTTTTTTTTTTTTTAGTACCTTGCTTGGTGATACAAAGGTTAAACAGATGAGGACAGGCTTCAGCCCCACATGTAGCCTCTGTCGGTGCAGAAGAACCAGAGTGCTCTGAGATGACTTCTGTTGTGACTTGGCGCTATACAAATAAATTGAATTGATAGATGGCCAGAAGGTATTTCAGTCACAGCTTGAAGTGTTTTGCAACAGTGTCTGTTGGTTTACTTGGCGTGCTACAAACTAAAGTAACCTACTTTACTGCATGCTTCTACATAGAGTTGTTCGACTCATTTAGTAATGGAAAAAATAAAGCAACAGTAAAGGTGATATGGACTACTTTTTAACAGTTCAAAATTTTTAGAAAAAGGACACATGTACCAGTAGTCTGAGATAATAAAGAAGGCCCAGCATCTTTTTATTTTATTTATTTATTTATTTGATCTCTAGGAGAAAAAGCCACTGATAATTGAACAATAGAGAATAATGATGATCTGTTTCACAAAGCGGTCTCTGAGAGTCCTTTTTTCAATCTTAAGAAATAATGTGTGGGGATTTTGCGTCATATTTTAGAGTCAGAAGCTGTTTATGATTAAACACACCTTGATTAAATAGTCGAGAAATGTACTGCCTGGATCAATATCATATGATTCTGTCCTGGTTGCAAGTGCAGGGTCATAAAGCAATATAAATAAAGATGAGTCAAGTAGACTTTTGAGATCCATTATTTGGAAAAAATGAATAATTGTGCTGTCCCCTTAGGGTTCAGTTATTAAAAAAAAAAAGGGGTCAAATAGGGGTTTAAATTTGTAGAAATGAAATTCATTTTTGTCCACGAGACCCCTCTGTGTTGTGGAAAGATGCATATGGATTTCTTGCGTATCTTAATCAAATTCAAAGGGAAAATATTGGGGGGATTCTCAGATCATGTACTGATTAACAGAAACTATTTATTAAACAAGTGGTCGTTTTGTACGCTTCTTCTTCTTGCCAAAATAAGACAGTTGGAATCCAGGTTCAAGGATGCAAAGACATGCAATAAATTCACTGAAGTACAGATGCTAGAAATACTGGATACATGTTGAAAAGCATGCAATGCATCCACAAACGTACATTAAAATAATTAATATGTAATTTAACTAATAACTCTTTAAAGTTCACATTTATCTGGCATCACTCACGCTGGACACAGCCACATTTTCAGGATGTGTGTTTTCTGTACTTTGTAGGGCTTTCCAGAGTGTTTGTGTTCATTTCTGTCCGTTTTCTCTTGGATCCAGTTCTTGTTCTCAGTTGATTATTGCTCTCAGATGTTTTCTGTTCGTCTCCAGCCTTTAAGAAGCCTTGCAGTTCTCTGTATCACTCGTGGGATCACTAGGTATTGAACGATGTTCGTGCACTAGCCGTTGTTCCGGTAGTGACCTGTGTTTGGACCAGTATCCTCCAATCTGTGCCTTTGAAAGATCTCTTGGATGAAGACGCTTTAAGTTTTCTGTTGGATCCGTACCCTGAGTCCTATATTTCCACCTGAGGCATCACGACGTGATAATAATAAGCCCTCCATACTCTGCCACTGTTGGATACCTTTATCAGAGAACCTTTTCTGTTAGTTTCTGAGAGGGTAAAACGTGCTGGTAGTCTGGCTTCTGAGTGCTCCTCAAATTGTATGGGATGAAAAGTCATTTCAGAGAAAAGCAGCTGCAAGTTGTTGGCCGAAGCCACACACTGACTTTGCCAATCACCAACCAGTTCTTTGCTGAAGCATGATTGTGTATATGAAAAGGGAATACAGTATATAGGATTTATGTTGCAAATAATAAATGATTACAGGCCTCATTTAATTCAAGCATTTTTGGAACATTTGTATAATCAAAGTCTCTTTTTTAATTCTTTTGATGTCTGCATTAGCGTTACTGTATATATATTTTTTCTTTTGCTCCGCTGGTGTTCTTGTATCAGTAATATTAAAGATTTTAAGACCTGGGTGTATTCACACTGCAATTTCCGTGCCTTCAGTCATGATGTTCCAGATTTTGTGAGCAGGAGAGGGTTAATTTGTGTGTGTGCTTGCATGTGTCCACACACTGCAGTAACAGGGTCATGGCCAGTGGGCCAAGTAATGACTCTCCCACAAACTCCTTCATGCAAATTCAGGTTTGCTCTGCGTACAGCCTCTCCTAATGATAACAGGAGGTATGCTTGCATGTGAGTGTGTGGGTGTGTTCAACACTTCATGTGTGTTAGGTTACATGCACAGGTGAGAAATGTAGCCAGCCCGTGTGGTCTATGACTGAGTTTATGTGACACAGCTCCTGCTTCAAAGTAACTTATACAGCCTAAGGCTATTAGTATGTATAGGATTCCATGTAGTGTGTGATGATGCATGAGCAGCATGGTAATTGGGTTTCTGCTGGGCTACAGGGTGCCTATTTGTTGTGCATTGATTTACCGCAACTACTGCAGTGATACAAATCCTAAGTGTATATTTTTAACTAATGCTTAGAAAGGTTGTGAAATTTCACTCCAGGGGGTTATTTTTATTGTTTCCTTCACATACTCAAAGTTGTTGTTTTCCCTTATTGTGTCTATATTGTTTACACATAAATAGTTCTCCTTGACAACTACCAGAAGAAGAAGTGTATGTAAGAATATTTGCATGCATTTGTGTGAGTTTGCCTGACATGGGTATTCGCCAGAGCTGAGGATGGCCAGACCACAGCTTTGTGAGAATTTAATGGCTTTCATTTCACAGCCTGTCTGACCTTCTCCAAGCCTTTCATTAGGTATGCATTGCACCTGAAGTCTCACATGGCTGGGTACAGCTGCAGCCCCTCTTTAGTACGATATTTTTTCCTCAGCTCCCTTTAGCCCTGCAACCTGTGCCACCTGGACACTTTACTGGTTTTTAAGGATACCCGTTTAATTTGGGCTGTTAAAAATCTAAATAAAAAATAAATAAAAAAACATTCATCTGTTGTTTGGTACATTGTATTCAGTAGAGAAATTGATAGTTTTAATAATATAAAATATCATCTTTTGGTCATCGCCCAGCTATTTTATTTGTCTAGGAGAATAAAGGTTACACTCTAAATAATTTTAATATTTTAAACTTAGATATGAAACAAGTGTTAGTGATCTTGTTTGGAGCAGGTCTGTTGATTTGATTTAGGATATTGTGCACATACCACATAAGATATTACAAGTTCATTAATATACAGACTAAAAACATATTGATGGATATTTTGTTATGAAATGCTGTGTACATAACTATGCATTTCAAACTTGATGTGACAGACTAATAAGCAACAGTTGCCAAAGCTAGCAATCCTCTGCCATCTTTTCAGTCTCTCGCCAATTATGCCACCTTATCAAAGGCTGCGGGAAACAAGAGTGCAGATTAGTTTCCATTCAGAGCCGATCTAATCCTTTCAGCTCGCTTTCTCACAGTGTGTTATTGCCAGTCAAATAGCGCTGCACAACAGCAGCATTTACTAACCAAATGAGGATATGGTGGACGTCTAATTTTCTAAGAAATTATATCCATGATCAGGCTTTTTTATGCAATCTTAATTGCTTTTATCTATAGAGTATGTTAAACATTTTACTGGAAAAAGTTTGCAAAGGATGAGTCTATTATAACATTACAAATGATGCATTTTATATATTTGAGGTCAAGGTCTATATGGATAGTAATTGAGAATGATAATGTAGCCCTCTTAAGTCTGCTGAACAGTGTTCTGTCATAAAAATTCTTAAACAGAACCTTAACTGAACAGCTCAATATATTTATCTGTCTTTTCAGTGAACAACCTTTGTTTAGGAAAACTGTTAATCTTTTATGGTGCATCTCAGTAGGATTCCCTGCTGTCACTGAATAAAAGAAATGCAATTAAATATTTCATGTGCAATGCACAATATTTCAATGGATTGTGCTACACTGTGGATTAAAAAAAAAAAGACTAAATAAAATGAGAAAACAGAGTAAATGGTTAGGACTTAATTAATAGCAAAACATCCCATGTTAACCCACACGATTGGCTTATGCGAGTTAGCCTTTTTTATTCTCAGTTTAATGTAATAATAAGTGTGCTGTCTGGTGATGTGAGGAGTTTTCTTGGTGTAGCCCACTGTCCTACACTCTTTGCAGTTGTTTAACCGAAACGGATGAGAGACCTAGCAGAGTTCTTTTCTGTAGGAAGATGCTGCAAAAATGATCAAGAGGTGTTTCCTTTCATTGCAGGGTCACGGTCTGTTCGTTATTGGAAAGGTTTTTTCATTAGACCAGTTTGATAGTTTTCTTGTTTAATTATCTTCTGCTGACACAGAAGCCTCAAATCTGCTTCTTTGAATTGAGAAAGCTCCTCGGATGAGGATCGAAACGTTTTCATGCTATAAATAAAGTCCAGTTGTTTCTGTATTGAGCCTTTTTTTTTTTACTTCATCATGTCCTGGATGACTGAGAATCTTCACCAACATATATAAAATATCAGTATTGGCATTGGTTATCGGCCGAATAAGTTTTAACATATCGGCCAAAAATCCAATATTGTGCATCCCTATAACTTAGAAGTTCCTTGTGTCAGTTGGTTTGTTTGTGAATAAAAATGATCATATTTTAGAAGAAAAGTATGGGAAGGGTGTCTGTTCGACCCCTTGGACCAAAAACATCAGTATGTGGGAGGTAAAGGTGAAGCACGTCTTCCTCCACCCTCATTTGGCCCACTCTGGGCCCTTGAGCAAGGCCCTTAACCCCCACCATTTGCGTCCCCGGATGTCATAGATGGCAGCTCTCTGCTCCACACAGAGGGCTGTGGTGGCTCGGTGGTCAGGAAGGGCATGTGACATAAAAACAATTGCCAAGTCTTTGTGCGAGGTAATTCGCTGTGGCGACGCCTGAAGAAGGGAGCAGCCAAAAGAAGAGAAATTAAATGAATTAACATTAATGGTGTTCCAGCATATGTTTAAATTATTTACATAAGTTAAACAAGCCCGATTATTTGTCTCATGCTATTAATTGCTACAGCATTTCTTGTCCCCCCTTTGTGTAAAACGGTTCATTTGAACGCCTTTTTTCTTTATGGTAGCCTTCCTTAATGGTCCAGATGCTTTGTGTTCAGTGGAAGAGATTTGGCTCTGAACCTTAAGCTTAGTTACTCTGTAGACCTTAACATAAATTTAAAAACAAAATACTCCATAGCACATTAGGGGAAGAGGGAAATATCAAAAGGATTTCAATAAACGTTTTTCATAAATTGTTGAATTGAAGTATCTAAATAAAGATTTTTCTTTTTGCATTAATTTAACTGCAGTCAGTATTAAAGTACTGTATGTGAAACAAGTCCCACTTCAGGGATTACAACAAAAGTTTGCAGCTACAAAGATATTAGTATTTAAGCTCACATAGCTTAATTACTATGTACAGACTACATCAAAATGTGGGTGGGATTGGTGAACTGGCTTTATTAGTTTGTTTTGTTCTCAAAAAACTTAGTTATATCCCTTTTAATCATAAGTTATATTTGAAATATCTCTTATCCTTGCATTAAAAGTTAATTTCATTTAGAATGTGAACAATAAAGCTCAAAAGTGTTTTTTTTTTTTTTTTTTTTTTTTTTTTGGGGTTGTAAAATAAAATTTTGCCTGTTAAGATAAAGTATTGCTTCATGTTACAGAAAACAGTGAAACAAATGGTAAATCTATAACGCTACAAATTCAGGTTTAAATAGCAGCACAGGGGATCTCATTGATAAAGTCCAAAGTGACACATAACACTGATTTTTATGACATTTTGGAATTGGGATAGTCAAAACTACAGTGAAAACTGCCATTTTAAACACTAAAACAGTCACATCAGTTTATAAAGTTATATATGTGAATCAATAAAAGTTGGTTTGGAAGTCCACAGTACTTTATAGTTTATCGGAGTCACCAAAAACAGCTATATCATAACAAACAGAAAGTCACTATCACTACATATTACTGAGCTAAATATCATTTTCATTGTAGTTATTTATTCTGGGATGGTTTTGTAGAAGTAAGAAGATAATTCATGAGAGTTCAGATGTTTTTCACTGAGACTAATATACTTTGTAGTAACTGGCTTAGTGCATTTGTTTTATAAAAATATTCATGTTCACAGCACATCTTCCAAAGAAACAAAATATGAATTCTTGGTTTCCAGATACAAACACAAGCAATGAGTTATTAAGAACTCAAACATATTAATAGGTCCCAGACCAACTCTTGTTGCGCCCCCGCCTTTCCACTAACAGTGCCTCATTAGGTCATGATGTCTTGTAGCTGTATTAAGATATATTAGAAATATCTGCAAATGATAAAACTTGTGAGCAGCAGATCTTGACAACATAATTAAGACTCATAAACACTAAATCCCATGCATGAAAACCTCCAATAGAACAAAAATTATATTTGCTGCAATACAGAAAGTAATACGTTATAGCAGTTTGTCTCGTTCACTCTGCTTCTGTGTAGTACACAGTTGTTTTCTTACATCATCTGTTCTTAGTTGTTTATGGTTGCAAGCGTTTTGTGGAGATGATGTCATAAACCTGACTCATATACCGCTCAGCATGGCCTGCAGCTTTGAGCACATCTTGTAAATCAAAAGATTATCTGGACTTTCTGTCATGCTTGCCCTGTCACTCGTGTCAGGGTTTAAGCAATACAGCATATATATATATATATATATATATATATATATATATATATATATAAAAAAACAAAACACACAACATGTGTAAAATAAAAAATAATATTTGAATATGTCTCACTGATCAT
>JARVLU010000646.1:10927258-10947975 GCA_031762415.1 Simpsonichthys santanae | reverse complement strand
ATGTTGTGTACACAAACAAAACACCAAAAAACCACACAAACACCCACCCACCAACAACAAACAAAACACTCATCATGTGTAAAATATAAAATTATATTTGAATATGTCTGACTGATCATGTTGAGAAACAGTCTGAAAGGAAATACAGTATTAAATATACATTTCAGTTAAATAACAACAAAGAGTTTCAGATTAGAAGGTAAAAACTACATGAGACATTTTGAGTCTATTCTCTTGCACAAAATGTAACTGCTGATTAAAGCCAGTCAAAAGTAATGTGTCCCTGATGCGTTAACTATGGTTCCATTAATATATTATCCGTACCTGTCATTCTGCCTTTTTCATAATAACACTTTTTACTTGCTGTTATTTACTCAACATTCTTCAAGGATCAAGCCACAATATTGCATATTCTGTGTATAAATGTGTGTGAGCTAAAGGTATTATTGGATGTCAGTAACCTCCTAATAACTGATCACTTGTATCTTTTAATGATTTAGTAATTAAATCACTCACATTGATAATTCACAAAGAAACTGTAAATTCATACTAACGATGCATGCTGCTAGTCATTAATAGACTTTGTTTTGCCACTGAAAGCACAAACAAATGTTCTCCAGTATATGCAAACCTCTCTCTCTTTTTTATTTTTTTATTTTTATTTTTTAACCCAAATGCTCAGAATGAATGAAATCACTATACTGTAACAATATTTAGTTGGTGTTGCTGGATCTGAACTTCTTTTTAGCAGTGTCAGTCCCACCTATATGTAAAGAACATATTTGAAAATACATGTTGACGTAGAAAACATGATGCTCATTGTGTGTAATTACTGGCGGAAATGTGCGTTTCTGGATTTTCCATGTGGCTTTTTTGCCTGGAGGCTTTTTATGTGATGTGGTCCCATTAAATCAGCACTAGAAAAGAAGGCGCAGACATCAATGATAGGAGCACAAAGAAACTTGAAGCGATTAAACCCCTACTCTAACCGGCTTAGTTGGAAAAGCTTCACATAGAGCCAACAATAGCTGCGTTCCTTTAAATCTTGTCTGTTTGTGTGCTCTCTTTTCCACAGTCTATCCTGCACTCAATTCTCCTTTTCCTGTTCTCTCCCCCTCTCTAAACAGATTACGTCCCTTTTTTTTTTTTTTTTTTTGGTTTCTTTATGTCTGTCTTCTTTGCAACATGTTAGGCCGCTTAACTTTACAATGCTTTTGTCAGGTCAAAACCCACCATCCCAAGATTTTTCCAATTTAGTTTTTAAAGATAAAGCCTCTTTTGTGAAAGAATTTACTGTAAATCTTATGTCATCCACCTTGAAAGTCTTTCTTTTTAATCATTCATTATGACCTCTTTCATTATTTTCACTATTTTCTCTAAAGACTTTTCAGGGGCTCACTGTGAATTGGCCAGATTGTTAATTGCACTACACATTTCTTTTTTTTTTAATCAGTAGAGGATTAAACTTGACTGCGTTTATACAGGGATTAGACATGAACAAGAATGTGCTCTGTGCAAAGAAATAGTTGAATTTCTATCAGCTGGTTTCTCACAAGACAAACAGTTAAAACATAAAACATATAAAGAGACATTTATCATAATATTCCATGTGGAATCTTTTGACAACAAAGGTTTTTGGCAAAGATTTGTCATCCTGTAGAATGACCCAGCTGTCTAACCAGGGATATAATTTTGGAACAAGAGAAAGTAAATTCTCCTTGAGCACAATGCCTCAGGCCCTTCTACTCCTCAAACCACTGTAACAGACCGGTTTAGACCTCCTGGTCTGTGGTCTGGTTTTAAGAGAGGCAGTAATTTATCCTACCTCCCATCACCATCCACCTTTCCACCTGGATTTGGCATTGCCCATGAATGCCAGTCATTAAGATGTCTGCACAAAGCTTATGACTACCTCTTTCCCAATGGGCTGGCTCTACTTCCACATATAGAGCCGCCTTTGTTTTATATGCAACTGCTCCCACCATTGTAGTGAACGGGCTTTCATTGTGTCTGGTTTGTTGCCAGAGCGAGGAAATATGATAAATGTTTCTAATGCCACCTGTTTGAGAACGCTGGGGCATTCCTTGTTCCCCAGATGGCAACAGGTAGAAAAGACTTAGCCCTGATCAGGTTACCGTGTGCATCTTTATGTGTGTATTTGTCAACTGTGAATAAAATCCCTTCTTTTTTTTCCCCGTCTTCTTCTTTCAGGTGCACGAGAAAGGAGAAATGTGAGCGCTCATCAGAACCCCGGCGCTTTGCTTCAGACATCAAGCAGTGTGTGCGTCTCAGTGTCCACCCGAACAACATATCGGTTTCCCAGTTTAGCGTCACGGTGAGCGGATAAAAATAAATGCATCCATTATTTTCACTGAAGGAGAAACCACTGACAAATGTTCCATCACATAAATATGTATGCTTTATTTGTAAAACATAGGGGGACAGACTTTTCTTTTAAATATTTTAAACAAGCACTGCTAAGTGTTAACTAAGCGTGTTGTGTGGCACCAAAAACATTTATAGCAAGTGAATACAGTATATCTCTTTGGTTAGAAAAACACATCAAGCACCAACCAGACATTTCTTTCAGTGGCGCCACAGTTTAGTAAATTTTCATAAAAGCTGAAAATGCTACAAGTGAGGAAAATCTTGTCTGGCAGATTGACAATATCGCTCTCAAGCATAATTTGTAATACAATGTAATTAAGCTCTAAGTACTATTGGGTAGATGTGTTAAATTTCTGGTGCCTCGTTTTGTTATAGCGCCTGCCAATGCCCATCCTTCATCTCCTGACCTCACAACTTTTTGTTCTAACTCATGAAAATTATCTCCAAACAAATGTCAACAATCATTAACAGCATGCAGTTCAGCTCAGCTATGTTTTTTTATGAGTCTTGGCAGCCAAATAAAAGCTCTTTCACCCTGTGGGCATTTTACTCTGAAACAGCTGCCAACAGTTGAGTTTTATTTTTTATTTATTTAGTTTTGCTGTGTATGTGTATTGATTAGTACACAAGGAGCTGCGACCCCTTGTAACAAATATGACTATGCAGGAATTAAAACATTGTTTTACGGCTTATATATAAATATTAAATCCTGCCATATACACATTGCCAGGAACAAATTTTATTCTGCATACGTGAAACCATTTCTAATTTAATGTTTGCATTTTTGGACTTTGGACTGCTTGTTGTTTGAACAGCATATTTTGTACTGTTGCAGTTGAGGAAAATAATATGCCCCTGTCACCCTGCTTTATAGTTTAATGCAATTTTTTTAACCAAATATATGGCTGTAAAAGTTTGTAAGTAGTTTAAGTTGGTTGCACATTTGCATTAGCTGAATACAATACTTTGTGTTTATTTCAAGGCATTCTGTTTCTCTTTATTGGATTGAAAATAATCAGGTAAAAAGATGCAAACCTGTTTTAAACGTAACAATGAATGCTATGAAAATCAATGATTTTAACCAACAGCAAGTCGTATCACCTGTCAGTTTGCTTGGGATTGATCATTTAGGGAATATTTTGACTTTTATAGACCCAGAATATTTTTTTAAATAATTAAATCAAGTCAAACCAGCATGACTCACTCGGTCCGTGTTTCTCAGAGGGCCAGACTTGAACAGCTAATTGTCAGCCATACAGCTCAGCATCGTCTAATGATATTCATAGATGTTTGTGTGTAACGTTGCTGAGTGTTTAACCTTTTTGCACGCACTTGGCATCCAGCTGAATGCTGGGAAGAGACTACTTCTTGACCTTTATCTTAATAAATATTTATTTGGACAGATAGCTGAGGAATACTTCAAAAGACCATCACTCCCATTTTGAAATATATATATTTTTAAACTTCCTCTTTTAGTCAAATAAATAAAAGTAAGACATAAAAAAAGTGAGAATTGGAGCACTTTCAGTCCATTTTATGGGAGATGTGTAGATGTTCACTCTGCTGCTGCTTTCTTTTTGTTAAACAGTAATATAATAGTGCAGGTCAGCCCTTCTGTGCTGCCAAGGCAATATTCAGCTTCTCATCACAAGTATATGACTATGTACTTCACAAAACAGTGTTTAGGCCATTGCCTCTCTTCAGACAGTGTTTTCCATCAATATGTATATTTTGGTCTTGACCCTGCTCCACCTTCTTCCATAATCATCTCTTATTTTATTCAAGGACAGTTTTATTTCTTGCCTCTTACTCCACCTGAGGCCATTCTTCCCAAGAAGTTGAAAGAGCTAACACAGCATTTTCAAATGAAGAAAAAAAGATTGCTTTTCTTATTTTGTGGAGA
The DNA here is from genome assembly GCA_031762415.1 of Simpsonichthys santanae. NCBI lineage: Eukaryota > Metazoa > Chordata > Actinopteri > Cyprinodontiformes > Rivulidae > Simpsonichthys > Simpsonichthys santanae. Next base: position 10,943,684 of record JARVLU010000646.1, on the reverse strand, counting down.
GTGGGTTATTCTTTGACAGTCCAGTAACTATGCACCCCCACTGTCCTTAAGTTCAATTTCAAGGTTTTTTTTAATCGTCCTTCGCATCACATGTGGTACATGAGGTGGAACGAAATTGTGTACACAGGGTCCCGGTTTCATTGAACAATAGTAAAAGTATAAATAGTAAAATAAACAGTACTAAAGATCTAAGATATAAACTAAGAAACACACTAAACTAAGAAATACTCTAAACACTAATACAGTAGTCCCTCGTTTATTGCAGGGGATCTGTACCTTGAAGTCCTGTGATAAATGGAAAACCATGAAGTAGGGATAGTAGTACAAGTAGCAAGTTGTTGTTTATTTTAGTAAATATATATATATATATGGGTGTTTTAAAACCTTCCAACACTGTTAAAATATTCTAAACAATGTTTCTAAGAAACGCTCTAAAGGGCACAGAATGTCCTGATTTCAGTTCTTTGTCTCCGCTGCACCAGCAAGCGCTCTTGACCACGCCCACTTCTCTGCTCTGCACAGAGAACAGCTGATCAGCTGCAGCAGGACGTTTATCCTGCAGTATGAGCTGTACAAAGGTACAGCGAGTGCTAAATAATTTAAACTTTATTTTAAATAAAAATTCCATGCCGATTGTGCGGCTCATCCATCAATCAGCCAGTTGTGTGTCATGTCCAATCTTATTTTGAAAAACCACGATAGAGCAAGTCCGTGAACAAATGAACCGCAAAGCAGCGGGGGACTACTGTAGTGCAAAACAATACGCTGAACAGCAGCAGCACGAACAGGAGTCTGTGAGTAGATGTGTACGACTGAATACAGCAGCATGAATAAATCAGCAGCATGAGATCAGCAGCATGAGATCAGCTTAACTAGGGGTGGTCGATATGGACCAAAATCTTTATTTTTTCTTTCCATAAAATAATACCAAACATATATTTGAGTCAAAGTTTTGTCTCACTTGTCACACAGACACATTTATTAACAGCTGTAACTGTACAAAATAAATGCCTATAAACTATTTACATATATTAAATAGTTTATTTTTGAGACATCTATTTACATATATGTATTAAATAATAATCCTTTTCAGCTGGGGGCAGCTGTGGTTGAGAGGCTAGAGCATGCGTGACCTCAGACAAGCAAAATAAATAAACGTTTGTTTGTTTGTTTTTTCTCTCTTTTTGTGCAAATTGTAATTTCTACCCACTTCAGTATCTTCCAACAAATACATGAAGGCTTACTTGCATTCTCCGTTCAGTTCCTGTCCAGAAAAACACTCATCTCCAAAACTACAAACATTCACGATTCAAATCCTTCAGCGACAGACATTGGTGTACTGTTGCCATCACTTACTTTGAATTTTGTCTTTGAAATATTTATGTACTTTCTATCTCAGGCATCTTTTTTCTCCTCACATTGACAGAACTGAAAACACTGAGAAGTAAATTACAGGAGCTAGTCGTGACTAATGTATGAATTTCAGTTTTAAACCAGTCTTTGTACCTTTTTTTTTTTATTTATTTATTTTTTTTTATTTTTTTATTTTTTTTTTATTTTTACTGTAGTAGCTTAGCTTAACATTTTTGGGATAGTTGAGCACAATGTCCATCTAATGGCTCATTCAGACATTCCAGAGTAACTAATCTTCAGATGACTATTTACTCTGCTTTGAACCTGCAGCTGTTCATCTGAAGTATTGTGTTACAGACATTTTTAGAAATGTATTGATTCGAATTGATACGATGTGCTCACCATGTAACAAGTGAAGTGCAAATCTTGCTTATTTCTCAGTGTACTTCAACTTTTTGTATGTCAAACTTCATCTTTAGTTTTTCTAATGGTATTAAAAGTAATTACTGCATTAAGTCAGTTAAATAACTCTTCTCTTTTATCCCGTATATCATTTACATCAGTTGATTCATGAACTAATCATGCACAGACCAATTATCCCTAACACATCTTCCTTCTTTTTTCCACTTTCATCAGTTGGTGCTGGAGGCCCACAATGTCCCAGAACTTTCAGCAGGTGTCAACTGCACCTTTGAGGATCTGGCTGAGATGCATGGCTTGGTGGAGGGAAACCGGATCAGATGCTCCTCTCCTGCTGAGAAGGAAATGCCACGCATTATTGTAGACAAAGGTGAGAAGTCACAAAGCAACCAACCATCATGAGGACAATACTATTCCATACAAGTCCCAATGCTTAGACTTTTTTCTTTGTATGCATAATGAATATATAAATTAGAAAAAAAGAGGGAAAATATTTTTGTAGCAATGAGGTGATTCCCAAAGATGGACATGTTTTTGTTTCCTAAAGTCAAAACTTTAAGAAATTGTACATATGTTGCTATGATGGCACAATCATGTACAAGGACTTGACAGAAAATAAATTATACATATACAATATTTATCTAGACTAGGGGTCTGCAACCTTTATGATCAAAAGATCCATTTCTGCCCTTTTGTTTGCCACAATAAATGTGTCCAGAGCCACAATACCTGCTACCACTGGGATTCTCTACTGGTGGCCCACAGACCACTTTAGTTTTGTTGGAGGGCACTTTTCTGGCCAGTATAACATTATCGTATGACAGTATAAAACTAAAAATACCTAATGATTTTTTTTTTTTTTTTTTTTTTTTTTAACATTTAGTGATATTTTTACATTTTAAGACAAAATAAAAGATGAGATTCTTGTAAAGAAAAAAAAAATATATATATATAGTTATTGCCCGAATTCTAAAAACTAAAACAACAAACTATGCAGGCCTATGTGATTTTTTTATTTTTATTTTATTTATTTATATATTTTTTTGTTTGGTTTACTCCTTGTAATGTTTCTAGTATTCATATATTTGCTAAATAAATTACAGGAAAACTGCTAAAACTATCACTTTTAGTTGTTGTTATAACAACCAATAAAATTCAGTTTTATTATAGTTTTGGTAAAAGCTTGAAAGAGCCGCTGCAGAGGCACCAAAGAGCCGCATGCGGCTCCAGAGCCACAGGTGGCAGACCCCTGATCTAGACCATTCAAAGATGTATTTATTTATTTATTTATTCATTTCATTTCATTACCAATAAAAACACAAATACAATTTCAGAAGATTAAAAAAAGAAAACAAATATAAAATGAAAGGAAGCAGAAGAAGAAAATTTCTTATCATGTCTGCTCCCTTTTAAACAAAATCAATTCAAACTATCAATTTAAACATAATCATTCTTATAGTTAATAAAGCAAATACTTAACTCATCAAGATTTCATACTTCCATACATGACATACGTATCTGAATTTTTAGAATCAATATATAAAGAAACATGGTTTAAATATTTTTGAAGTGCTGTAAATACAATAAAGCTTTTCTATACAGTGTAATCTGCAGCACTACACAAGTACGCCCATCTGTCACTAATGCATACAGTCATTCTGAAGTTTTTTTCTTGACAGTCCTGGGGCAATATGTTCTCTGTGAATTGTTTTTTCCTCACCGTCATCAGCAGCTCAACAGGCCTCGGAGCAATGCCTCAGGACATATTTAGTAACTAAATGAGCTTTAGTTATTAGTCTGCTGTGGAACTTATTTACCTTCTTCACGTGGGTGAGCTCCAGAGGGAGTGATGGAATCCTGGTTACCCACAGAAATGTATCAGGCTTTACCGCTGAATGACTTACTACGGTATTTCATCTAACGTGTCGCTTAGTGCTTGTTAAGTTTCCACAGATGCTAACAGTTAAAGCAATGCTGACAGTATTCATTAATATCCTCACTCTGGAACTGGCTAAGCTGGTCTAATTGAACAAAATTCTCATTTCACAATTGCTATGCATAGACCATTAAGTGCTTTGTGTCAGCATATAAGAACAAGACAATACTTCAGGACTTTAAAAAGAAATGACTAAAATTGAGAGTAAAATGTTCTATCTCGATACAGCTGATGAGGATACCAAATGTGCTTTGGGGAATTGTATACAGTATACAGTAGTCCCTCATTTATCACAGGGGTCCATACCCTGAAGACCCAGGATAACTGAAAAACTGTGAAGTAGGGATAGTAGTACAAGTATGTATGTACAGTATATAAAGGCATTTAAAACCCTTCCCACTCTTGCAATATTGTAAACAATGTTTCTAAACTCTAAATGCTCTATAAGAGAACAGAATGTCATGATTTCAGCTCCCTGCCTCCTCTGCTCTGTGCCATCTGCAAGCGTTCTTGGCCACGCCCACTTCTCCGATCTGCACGATGAACAGCTGATCAGCTGCAGCAGGAAGTTTATCCTGCTGTAAGGGATGCACAATGGTGCAGCAGGTGCTAAATATTTTAACATAATTTATTTTAAATAAAAATCCATGTCAATCGTTCGGCTCATCCATCAATCAGCCAGTTGTGTGTCATGTGCAATCTTATTTTGAAAAGCCGCGATAGAGCCAGTCCTTGAAAAACGAACCGTGAAGTAGCGAGGGACTACTGTATTTGTTTGTTTGTAAACTCAATCTGTTAATGATGTTGTCATACAAACAAAAATGATTAAATGTGTACCGGTACTACAAATATGAAGCTTTGCTGCCTAGACATTTATAGTTTTCCTGATTTAGACAAATATATTATGTTGAAAATGTTCATATTCCATTTTTACCATTACTCATTATTCTAAACTTGGTTCCTGGAGAGAAACGGGGCTCACTGCAGATGGAGAGAGGAGAGAGGGATGGATGGATAGTGTTAGCGGGCTTCAAGGTAACATTTAAGTGGCCTAATTAGGACAGATCCGTTGTCAGCAGTGCTTTACTCTGATTGATGAATGATTCCTTCTTTGTTAGAAAGATGGAGAGAGACAAGGGAGAAGGAGTCACAGTGTGGAAAGGAGACCTGTGAGTAAAGATGGTGACAATGGGAGAGGGGGAGCTATAGAGGTAGTGTAGAAAAAGAGCAGGTAGATATGTTGGATGTGTTGTTGAATTAAACATGAACTCCTTCATTAGAGCTAGACAAAAGCACAGCAAATACAGATGAGGCGTGAGCTCATATGCACATACACTTATGTAAACACACACATTTGGTATTTCATGTTCTTTTACCTTGTCAAACATACTTTCAAAGACATTTCACTGGGAGTATTGTCCATCCCAAGGGAAATTTATGTGCACCAACTTTGCTGCTTGCTGCATGAATAAAGAGATTTAACACAACTAAAGCAATCTGAAATGCTCTCTTTAAAGATATTGCCTTTAGGAATGCAACAAGAGGTTCACCTGTTGCTTCACTTTATTTTATTATTATTTTTGTAAAATCTATAATTGGATGCTATTAGGAGATTTAAGCAAGTAAATGGAATTATCAGCATAAAGGCTTAAAATATTGTTCAAAACATTAATCGCTTAAGGAATGTGCTTTATGAAAACATGTTTTTGTTTACGTGTCTGAAGTATTGATTTTGATTATGCTCTCTTTCTTTTAGGTGACCACCAGATTGTGCAGCTTTATCTTAAATCCAAGGAGACGGGCCTGGCGTTTGCAAATACCAGTTTTGTTTTCTACAACTGTAGTGTGCACAAGTCGTAAGTCCCGTCTACTAATAACATTCAAGTGCACTTCAATCTCCATTTATAGCATTTTAATTTACATTTTTATGTTCTAAGAAAAAAGTCCAAGAATGAAATGGTGGACCTTAGGACTGGGCCATATCATATTGTTCACAATAATACCAGTACAAAAAAAAAGCATGCCCGGGGAAAAAAAAATTAAAAAAAATCAAGATATGCTCATTTCATGACGTAAAACGTCAGGACCCGCCTCGTTAATAGAACTGAGTGCGCCAAACAAACTAACCGAACTGCGCACACCCCCACCCCCAATCCATCTATCGGTACTGGTGGAACACTAATTAGCTGCGCACAATACTAGCTAGCTAAAATGCTAAAAACAAACAAACATGTGGCTCGGTTGCATTTCTCCATCCAGCTCTAAACTGCAGGTACAGACAGCGCAACTGTCTCTCCCTCCCCCGCACCCCGCTTTACACTGCCTGTGCGGATGCAGTTCGGCTGCATCTCCCCCTGCTCTAAAGTGCTGGTACAAACACGCGCAGCTCAAGTTCCACAGTCGGTCCATCCATGGACCAAGAAAAGAGTCTGTTGATCAGAGACAGAGCATCAGAGAAATGAATCATTCCTGCAGTAACAGATGAAGCTGAAACACCACAAGCTTCAGGGTCAGCTGATCACCTTGTTACAAGTTCTGGAAGTTATAGCACATTTAAAGGCAACATCTATTTTGTTGTATGTTACATAGATGCTCAATAGATCTTAAGCTTCATTTTATTTAGTTATTTTGGGAAACTGCACCTGCACTTTAGTTTTTGTGGTGGATTTTGTTGATCTATTTTTTTGTGCAGACTTTTCCTATCTAAATAACAGAAGGATTTTTTTTTTTACTTGGACACTGAATATTTTACAAAATAAAGTAATTTCAGTAAAATTAACTTTTGTTTTTTATTTTTATTTTTATATAATACTGCAAAGCAACATGTTAATTTGTCAAATGGATAACTATGATTTTTTGTTTGTTTGTTTGTTTGTTTTTTGAATGTCCAGAGGACCAGATTTAACTTTTTTTTAGAACGATTTCTTTTTTTTTTTAATATCACAAAATGTATTGTTATCGCCAGAATGCTCTGAAATATCACAATATTATAGTTGAGCCATATTGCCCACCCCCTAGTGGACCTCATCTTTTTTCATTCAGCTTCTAATTTAATGAAAAACATTTAAGATCCTTAAGATGTTGAAAGTTTATTTAAGTTTAAATTTTACTTTTCTTAATTTTCAGTCATTCTAAGCAGTTGTCTGTCTAATTTGTTCTGTTTCAGATGTCTGTCATGTGTGAGCAGTCCCTACCAGTGCCACTGGTGTAAATACAGACACGACTGCACCCACGACCCTCGCACTTGTTCTTTTCAGGAGGGGAGAGTGAAGAAGCCCGAGGTGAGTCTCAAAAATAGATTTATTATTATTATTTTTCTGTTCAGACAATAGACCTCATTGCAGACCATGTTAGAGGCCACAGAACATGTAGAACCTATGAAAAGCATTTTGTTTCTGACTTATTTTAGAGATGTTTCCAAGGATTCTGGTTTTCTACTTGTATGTTTATACGCTGCCAAACTATAACCTATGACCCCTTTTTGTATTCTGTGTCGTGAATCGTCAAAGCTATAACACGTGATGAAATAAGTGAGACTAATGTCTATCTGTGGAGATTTCACATGCAAAAAGACTTGTGTTAAAAGGATTGAAGCACCTTTCAGCAGTAGTGCTTCCATCTGGCGTGAGACTTTTGGCATGTTTCACTTTTGAGAGCACATCAAAGGGCAGTGGAAGCTAATAAAACTGAGTCATTTCCACATGCCCATTCCTATTCCCCACAACAGCTTACTCTTTGTGAATTATCAATAATATTGGCAGGCAGTCTTTTCCCGACGAAGCTGAGCTCACTGTAATTAGGCTTCTTTGCAGAGGACAAGCTGGACGGGGTACTTTCAGTGAGTGGCCTCCAGCCCGGCCACTCTTCAACATATGAAAAGATTTTACTATGGTTTAAAGTCACTAAAGGAGCTTTTGTAGGAAAGCACAGGGGTCAAGGAAGTTTGAGATTTGTGCCTGCGATTTATACTTGTAGTGATTTAGCAGTGCAGATACAGTATTTGCAAGTCCACTATAGTATATATATATTTGTACTTTTAGAGGATATTTCTGTTTGAGCGGTTATCTGCAGTGTTTGCTTGCCTGTACTTTAATTCCCAGTGGCTTTCAGAGGGAGGGTTTTACAGGGAGTTAGTGGCCTGTTAATCCTAGCCTGAGGTGAGCTATGATGAAGATCACTAGTGCTCATGTCTGGGTTGGCAAACGCCACTCGATGAGCAGGGACAAGCTTAGCCAGATTGTTTCCTTTGATGAGCAGTCTGCTCTCATTTGTGCTATTCCACCCATTCCTCCCCCCCAAGCTATTCAACCTGCACAGACAATGTTATTTTCTTTTCTGTCATTTCCATTATCCTTTTGAACCGTCTGCTCAGTTGGGCCCGAACACGAATCTTTGCAGGTTTGTTTCCAATTAGCCCAGCCGCTGGTGGTCAATATTGACTCGGGTTAATAATGTGTGAATCCTCCTCTATTGTGTCGCACGCTGAAAGAAAACCATAAATAAAGAAACGACGGATTTAAAACGCAGGTGTTGTGCTGGCTTAATGAGTTTTAATTTGCTTTTAATTAACCCTTTAAATCCAGGGTGATGTTGGATGTTGTTTTGAATTAATAGTTGAAAGACACATGCGGGCTCAAGAATATGCACACACGCACACACCATTCAGGCAATCATTCCCAAATTTAGAAGACAAGTCAGGTTTGGTCAGTGAAATGGGATGGCTTTTTCTGCTGCTGATGAATTTTGTGTACTATTACAATTAAGGGATTTCAGGCAGTGATCTCAATAATCCCTTAACTCAATGTTAACTCCCTATTGGTTACCTTCCTACTGGTTGAGCATGTTGTTAGTATGCGTCTCATGATGGAGTTAAAGCCAGGGCTGCGTGTTTTATTCATGCCAACAAAGAATGGGCAAAGGGATCAGACTACTGCCTGTTGGCACATTAACCAAGGCCATGCCTGTCTTTGCCCCCCATACCTCTCAAGGACTTAGTGCCCTGACAAAGACATGCAGCACTTTCTTGTTGCACTGAGAAAAGAACCAGCAGTTACTCCTCACTATTTAAGTCACAACTGTTTTAATACAAACTGTTTCTTCTTGTTTATATGCTGGACAGTATTTGCTTGAATATTTAGGGTTTTGGTTTTTTTTTTTTCAAACTGCGCCTTCAATCCTTAAAGCGCATGGTCTCTCTGTGAGAAAGTGTTGAAATTGAGTGCACGTCCTGTTCTCCTTGTCTGATGGAAACCACAGGAAGATGTTACTTTCTTCTGCTGCTGTCTACAACTCAGCATGTTCATATCCTGAGCAGCTGCCAAATCTTACACTTATATATTCAGCTGGTAGGGAGACGCAAGACACAAAATATTAACGTCACTCAATACATGTCTCCCATCTCTTGATTTATGCTGCACATCCTCATCTCTTTGCATTACATTTACTTGTTTGTTGTACTGCGGCAATCAATGTTGTGGAGTTTGTTTACCAGGAACTTATTGATCATGTGATCAGGATAATTTTATTAAAGAAGCTAAATGGCTAACGGTAATAGTCATAAGCTGCCCTTATTAGCCAAGAATGGTAGAGAGAAGTGATTTGTTTTTGATTCATAGACGATCAATGTCATGAGCTGGTTACGCCTTGACAAATCAGCACACACAACATGTGCAAATCTAGACAATAGTTGAGATTAAAAGCAAATTAAAGTCTAAATTAAATCCCTATAAGGTGGAAAAAAAAGAGCTTACATAAAAATACACTAATAGCTAATTTACATTTAAACAAGCCTTAAAATGTTAAATATAATTAATTTAGATTGTCAAAATGTATAAATTAGCATTCAGGGATGCAAGACTATTTTCTTTTACATCCATTGATCTACTCGCTATTTCTGTAAAGACTTTTGTTAAATATTAACATTTCCTTTGACCTTCTATTAACCTCCTTTAGATCGTCTTGCAAAACTTAAGTCTTGTTTTGGGCTGATCATTTGAAAACTCATCTCTCACATCATTGCACTTTTGCAGACAATATTTGACAAGCTGTTTTAAAACATTTATGATATTTCTGAGGTTTTTTTTTTTTTTTTTTTTTGAAAAGAGGAAAATAGCTGTGGGAAAGAGTGCACAAGTGTGAAGTTGTTTGTAAAAAAAAAAAGGAATAAAAGGGTGAGGAATGAGTGGTGGTGGGAAAAGATGGCGAAGCAGCTGCAGAAAGGTGGAGCAGAAAAGTGTTTTTGCTCCTGGCTCAGTGGGATATAATATAACAGAGACTGGGAATCTTTTGGTAACCACAGGATGTGTGAGTACATGTATAAAAACTTAAGATCCTCTTCATCTTCACACCTTACACTACTATAATTATGGGAGTTTTTCTCTCGTTCTTGCCATCGCCCTCCCTCCGTAGCTTCAAACTATGCCAAGGGCTTTTACATTCACAGCTCCCATTTTGCTTCCTACTCTGTCACTTTCCCTTTCTCCACCCTTCACACCTCCCACCAGCCTCTAATTATCAGATCTAAGTAGGTCCCTAAGAAAAAAAAGGAAGTCAGGAAAGAGTAGGAGGAAGAATCCGTGAAGAGGTCTGACAAGAAAAATGAGAAGGGTCAGCGAGCTGCATATGTGTGATGGACCAAACTGGCTACTTTTAAGACTGTATAAAAGGAGAAAAACAAGGAGCTGGGAACAAGAAGAAAGGATAATTATCCTCAAAGAGTGGCGCCAACTTTTGTCAGAGTCATGGATTATGCTGTTATGATGAATCATGCTATTCACAGGTGCTTTTCTCTTTCTAGCCCTCCTTGAATACAGCCTTATCACTGACAGTCATAGTGTGCACTAGTATCCTCTTACATCAAAAATGCAGTCTGTGGTTTTTGTCAAGTACGGTAAAGACCAATGTATATAAAGATTAAGATAAGGATAAACTTTTAGCCTTTGACCCCTTAAATACCAAAGACTCCAAATACTGTTGGTTGACCAACGTAAACACTGCTGACAAAATGAAACAAGGGCACGTTGACTAGATAGATTAAACTAATCCAAATATTGTTTTCCCTATTCATGATTACTGTTGTCATCTTTTGTAAAAAAAAAAAAATTATAGCAAAAAATAATAATCAGAAATATTATTATATTTGATTTATGGATATCATCTCAGGACCCCCAACTTACTACCCAAAGGGGAGCCACAATCCAAACTTAAGGAACCCCAGAACTGACAGTTAACCAGTGGCAAAACATCCATTAACTGTAAGTAGTCCAATCTGCCATGGTTTTAAGAACCATCAAAATAAAGTGTACTAAAATAAACCTTACACTAGCAAAACAAGCAGTAACACCTCTGTTTAGGAGTAATTCCTCTGTTGTCTTAAATAATCTATTTAAACAGGGTGTTGTTTTCATGAGAAATCAGGGAAGCAGAAGTGTTAATGAAAATGCTTTATGGTGTCACAATTTGCTCCTTGCTGTGGCAATTTCATGTTAACATTTCTCAGTCAACTTAATTTTTTCTATACTCAATGATATAAAGTAGTCCCTCATTTATCGTGGGGGTTACGTTCCGGACGTCCTCACGATAGGTGAAAATCTGTAAAGTTAAACGTTTATCACTTGTATAAAATGTAACTATATATTTACTTGTTTTATTTTTGTCCAATATCAATGATAAAGTTATTAAGGCCAATGCTCATGTGCAGTCAATCAGTAATGTTTGGGACTGAAACTGTTTGAGTGATAATAAACCTCTGACATTACAACAACCTTAGCATAAACCTCCACAGAAACACTGAACTCCACTGCCAATAAGTACCTAATGTGTATAGATTATTTTCACCACACCCTATGTGACTGTCAGTGTAGGTCTGTCTTGAAGATTTGGCTTTGTTGCTGTGTTAAGCCAGTGCTTCCTATGCCTTCATTTTCACAAACCAGATCAGATTTATCGCCCCCATTGTTCAAATGTATTAACTGGAAGAGACATGATTAAAAATGAATTCCATTTCTCTTTGCTCTTCTGCTCATTTTTGTTTTCCAAATATGACCCTGATTCTTAGGAAAATGAGAAATGGAAGAGCAAACATGCGCGCCTGCACCGCCACCTTCCTCTCCTCCACCAATGAACTCACTCCCTCTGTGTGTCATTTATCTATAATGACTTTGTGAATAGTGTCACAGAGCACTCCCCCCTCTCGCGTTCTCTCTCTTTCGCTCACTCCACAATATTAAGTCACTCACTAGTCAGTCATTCACTCAGCATTCCCAATCAAGTGGCTTTTAATGAACTTCAAACAAGTGTTATCACACAGTTCAACGTGCGCTATGCTTCAACCCTCCTCGCTCTCTTCTACCCTGCTATATCCATGAGGGGGCTCCTCTTATCTGCTCTCTTTCTTTTCACCCTCACTTCTCTCTTTGACACACTAGAGCTTCCCCTGTCACATATTCTTAATAGTGTTTTTGCCTCTTTCAGTAACTCTGTTCTTTTGTAGTACCGTACCTGTCTTTCATTTTGCCTGCTTAGCTGTCTCGTCCTATCTACCTCGTTTTGGCAAAAACATGAAACACTTTGCAAAGTGCTCAGGGAAAAGCACTGTTCTTTGTTTACTGTCCTTGCTCTGCTTTGTTGCCGTCTTCACCTTTAACTTTTGCCTGTCAGTCTGTTTCACAGTGGTTATGGATTTAGCTTACTGTCCTTTTATTATCCGGCTGTTTTTCACTTGTTCTCTTTCTCCTCATCATCATTCATTCAACCTTAATTTGAACAGGTTAGTCTCATGGAGTCACGAGGACTCATTTACAAGAGAGATCTCTTTTAAGCAAAAACCACATATGAGGTACACTGCAATAAACATTCATATAAAAGCATATAAAATGAAAAGTAAATGAAATAAGTGAGATAAAACAAAATTAAAGAAAAGCAACCTTGACTTTGGCATTGAACTTAACAGTAGTTTTAAATCCCTTAGAGAGGTCAAAGTCAAGAGCTTCAGATCTTTTTGCAAGGTGTTAAAGGAGTCAAGGCCCTTTTTCCAAATTCAGTCTGCACTGAGGAGACACTGCAGGTGATGTCTTGAGAGTGCACGCTGTAGCTGCACTGACAAAGTGACATCTAGGAGGAGATATGAATGCAGCAGACCAAGAAGTGATTTAAATATGAAAATGTACCAATCGGAGAGTCTGTGTGTGAAGTTAATGAGGACAAGTTGACCAATGAATACGGAGTACAATGGTGAGTACGGTAGTTACAGCCTGTTATGAATCTTGACGCACCATGGTAGACAGGATGCAACATCTGCAAGGTGCTTGCAGGACCATTCATTTAAATAATGTCACCATAGTCAATGGAAGGAATGAATGTAGCAGTTACAAGGTGTTTCCTAGAGTTCAGAGTTGGACAAGATCAATTTCTGAAAAAGAAGCCCAGTTTTACGTAAAATTTCTTTACCAAGTTTTCAACGTGAGGCTTAAAAGAGGGATGTGCATCGACCAAGATTCCCAAGATGAAGGACTGCTGGTACAGACTTCCTGTTTGAAAACAACATCCCTTTGGTTTTATCAGCATTTAGCACCAGTTTGAGTTGGAACAAATCTGACTGGATTATGTCAAATTCAGACTGTAAAAGCTGGAAAACCTTGTCGTTGGCATAGAAATGTAAGGATGCATCAGGAATGATGTAACCTACATTATGGAGATTGTGAAGAGGGTGTGTCCTAAGACTGAGCCTTGTGGTACATCATTGTTGACAGTTAAATAGCTTGAAGAAGTACAATTATGTTGAACACATTGCCTTCGATCTGAGAGGTAATTAGAAAACCAACCGATAGTGTGATCTGAGAAACCAGTGTCTGAGAAATTTATGGCAGAAGATGTCATGGTCCACGGTATCAAAAGCTTTAAACAGGTCTAAATAAAGTGCAGCACTGAAATAAATACTCGACTAAATAGTCGTTGTTCTATATTTAAGCACTACAGTACAGTACTTGCATCCAAATTGATTGGCTATTTATTTTTTTTGCAATTTGTGGCTCACTCTCTTTCTCTCTTTCTCTTTTGTCATTCAGTTTTTTAGCTTCTATTCTGTGTTCATTTATAGACCCTAGATTTGGGTAAGGAATGTATTTTCCAATTAAAAACTAAAACATAAAAAACACTTTCCGATATACAAATAGAAAATCGGATCATTTCCAAACAAGTGGCCTGTTCATTGTGGCATGTGATCATCCCCTTCTAAAGGTAATGACAGTGGAGTACCTACTGAACTGGCCCTTTACTCATTGAACATGAACAGGTATTGACTGTAAGAGATCCATCTTATCCCAACAGGAACTCTCACAGATGAAGCACTGACTAAAAACAGTACACGGTTAAGAGGTTATCTCATTAAAATCAATTGTTTGTGAAGTACTAGACTTGCCTGTCACTGTTTGTGATTAAAGCCTGAGAATGTTGACATCTGAGAATTGGTAGTGTTTGTACCAGCTTTTAGTTTGTCATGCAGAAGGCCGTTGTTTTAGTTTTTGTGGCATAACATTTATGCACACAACAGCCTTTGACTTAGAATATGTTTGTAATTTGTTAAATATGTTTTCAGCACACACTAAAGTAAATCTACAATAACACTTCAATCTGAAATAGTTTTACGGGAATTTTAAAATTAGGCTGCAGATATTGCTTAAAAATATGTCATCAGCTAGAAGTTTTCATTATTTACCCTATCTGACTCATATTATTTCAGTGTTTATGTACATTTGAACTTAGTCAAATGAAACTTTATCCTAATTTTCCCTTTAGAATCCTAATTTGATTGTTTCGTCCACTGTGATAGCTTGGTTTTTACTGTGCACTTTAAGTGACTATAAAACGGAGAAACTCAAACCCAGAGGTGCAGAATAATTTAATTTTAATTGAATTTAAATTATGCATGAGCAAAATGACTCACCTTTTTATATATATATATATATATATATACATATATTCCAGGGCTGTCCCCAGTTGTTGCCTGCAGAAAGGATACTGGTGCCAGTCAACGTAGTGAAGCCAATCACTCTGCGAGCTAAGAATCTCCCCCAGCCCCAGTCTGGACAGAGAGGGTATGAATGTCTCCTAACCATCCAAGGAAATGAGCACCGAGTTCCTGCCCTGCGCTTCAACAGCTCCTCAGTGCAGTGTCAAAACACATCGGTAAGACCACTGTATGTGTGTTTAAAACTATTAGCTTTATTAATGCATCATCTCTCACCTCTATACAGGCTTCCTACATTTCTGTAAATCGTTCAATAAACATCTGTTTCTCTTACATACACAGTTGCATTCAAACACCCTAACAGCTAAGGAGGTTTAGTTCTTGCAGGTAAAAAGGGACGAGATAAATCTGACTTTGTCTTCCCTGCACAATCATCCTTCCAATATTATCCATCCACTGACTGAATAATGTGTTGACAGCAAGCATGAAAAGCCTTTATGCTGGTCTTGATGCTAATGATCTGTTGATACAATAACATCCCATCTTCCTGTCTGTCTTCATCACTCTGAGTGTGTAAGTGTCTACATGTTGAGATGTCTGTGGGATTTGTGTGTGTAATCACAGTACATTGCAAACATTGTACTTTGATTGAGCTGTGAAGGAGGGAAACTGTAATTTAGCAGAAAATTATGATTCTAGCGCCAACCCTCCATGCTGCCAGTGTTACTGAACCAAATTGAAAATAATCTTTTAATGCTCTCAGTGTGTGTGTTACTTAGTGTGAGTATTCCCTGTGTATATAGTCACCTGTTGATAAGGTGCTTTTTGTGATATTGGAATGCTAGAGGCATTTGAACATGTAAATAAATAACAGTTTAAAGACCCTCATATTGTCTGTCCTGAATTTTCCCTTCTATGGTTGCCATGGTTATAGTATTTCTATGATGGGATGGAGATGAGCAGTCTTCCTGTCGAGCTAACCGTCATCTGGAATGGCGATTTCAGCATTGATAACCCCGCCCACAACAAAGGTGAGCATTCCAACAGGCACAAGCGTTTGTGAATTCACGCACACTGACATGAGAGTTGAATCCCTTTACTTGTGCATGTGCTCCACGTAGAGACGCTTTAAAACTGACTTAAACGTCCACAGTAAAGCTGCTGCTTCCCCATTGTTGCTCTTGGAGCCTGTCTCCATGGCAACAGGAGGTTGGTGTGCTGAGGTGATGCATCCATTCCCTGATGTTACCGTGAAGAGTAGTTAACTTTAACGCATCCTGGTTTTCTTTCTTTTTGTAGGCCTCTCTTTCTGTCTGGCTGTCCATCACATCACTGTTCGAAATATTACCTCTCCCCCAGTTTGGCACTCATTCTGTCATCAATGGCTTTGTTTTTGCTGAACTAGCATATATTTCCTAATGGCAGTGTTAACAAAGCAAATAACCATGAAGAATGATTATTCAGAATTAAAAAGTAGAAATAACATTTGAATCAAAATGATTATTATTACAAGAAAAGCAAATTTACTATTCCTGCTTGGATATTTTTTTTTAAAGTGGTGCATCCTTTTAAAAATGTCCCTTTACTCTTCATCTCATCATAAAATCTGTGAAATGACAAGCTTTTTAAGAATTCAGCATTGAGCTGCTGCACTGCTTCTGTTTGGCCAGTGGCGATCCTTGCTGTAACAGGAAAACATTCCAGTGCTGGGGGTTGTAGTTCTCTGACAGAACCAGCTTTTTTTTATTATA
>JARVLU010000646.1:10912037-10923763 GCA_031762415.1 Simpsonichthys santanae | reverse complement strand
TTTTATTCCCAGTATTAAAATTTGTCCCCCCCCCCCCCCCCCCCCGCCTGTCATGCAAAAACAGCAGGGGGTCAGGCTGCCATCTATACTCCGAGATGAAAAACTGAGAACTGCCATTGCACCTGGCTGCAGCCTGGAGGACGTGTGTTTGTCAGAAACAAATAGGGATGGTCTATAATGCACCCATTTGTAACATCTATTCGTTTGGACAGCCCTGATGATGTTTACACTCTCTCTCATACACACACTGGACTAAAAGTAGTTTTGTCTAAAAACTCTTGATGGATGTTGCAACCACATTATCAGCAATGAGAGGTGATGCAGATAAATCAGATGGACACTGATTACTGCAAACATGCCAGTCAGTGTCGGGATTTGAGTTAATCTAATGTAACAGATTGCTGCGGACTTTACTGAATACAAAATTAGGAAATGACTGGTCATTGACCCTTAGCCTTGGCCCATTAGCTGTCATCGGAGCTGTTATTATTGGGCTCTTCTCTGCTGTCACCTGCACAATGTTTCACCTGTAATTCTCTTTATGAGAGGGAAATTATTTGTGAACCCAAACTTTTCTGGAAGCGTGGTATAACTAGCCTACCGGTAATTAATTGGCATCATTCAAAATAACTACCGTAGAAGGAAGGTTTTATGATCACTGATTTTTTTATTTTATTTTGAAAATAATTTGGCTAAATATAGTTATGCTGTCATATTACAATACAGTCATATTTCAATACTCTGTGTGACATTATTACTTTTTAAACATGACTTTCTTTTTACCTCATTACATTAGTTTAACTAGAGAATGGACAAGAGATTTGGTGAAATTAATAAAAAAAATGTTTGATATGCCAAAACTGTATTGTTATAAACAATGTTTTTACTGTGCATTTCAGTTATCCTTTATTATTCATGCTATATGAGGAAAATAATCACTATTTACAATGTTATTTTCAACAGATAAACCCCCTCCGGGGTCCTAGGGAGGGAGGCACCCTTGTGACCATCCGTGGGGTCAACCTGGGACTAGACTTCAGAGAGATTCAGAGTAATGTCAAAGTGGCTGAAGTGGACTGCACCCCCATACGCGAGGGCTACATCCCTGCAGAACAGTAAGTTTTAAATAATATACTCAAGTTTTTCATTTCTGATTCTTTTATAAAATATTGGCGACACTAAATGACGCTGGCTCTTCATAGACATTCTGGAGTCCCGGTTGCTTAGTCAGCAATTTTATACTTTTTACCTATAAATCGCATTTACAGCTTTACAACCAGGAAGAAAGTTTAAACCATGTGAACAGGAAGACCTAGTTGTGGTTCCTGTACAGTAGTCCCTTATTTATCATGGGGGATCCATACCCTAAAGCTCCACGATAAGTGAAAAACCACGAAGTAGGAATAGTAGTACAAGTAGTTTATATTTATATTAAGGCATTTTAAACCCTTCCCACACTCTTGCGAAATTGTAAAAAAATGTTTCTAAACTCTAATCACTCTAAAAGAGCACAGAATGTCATGAACTGTGCTCTCTGCCTCCACTGCCAGTGCTCTCGACCACGCCCACTTATCCTCTGCAGAGCGGAGACATGACACGCTGCAGGGGGAAGCTTCTCCTGCAGCTGTGGGCTGCACACTGGTGCAGGAGGTGCTAAATAATTTAAAACAAAGTATGTTAAATAAAAATTCCATGCCGATCGTGCGGCTCATCCATCAATCAGCCAATTGTTCGTCATGTTCAATCTTATTATGGAAAACCACGATAGAGCAAGTCCGCGAAAAACAAACCGCAAAGTGGCAAGGGACTACTGTATTTTACTTTTAATTTTGTTTGTTTTAATTATACAAACTTTTACTTTTGGCTCGGGAAACACAATTGACACAAAACTATGAGACTGGGTTTATTTGTTATCCGTTGACAGAGCAGTTCTGTCTGACAGCTAGAGTGAGTGGGTGTGTGTGGGAAAGATGAAAAAACAAAAGACAGACGTAGAGGAAAACAAGAGAACCACATTATCATTTTATATTAAACTAAACGCAAATTGGCCAAATCTTTGGTCCAGTTGACATTTCTTTGGAAACTAAAGTGTGTGCAGTGTATGAATACTTGACACATGTTTTAGGTATATATCTGAGCACAAATTTTGCCAAACAGTCAAACAGCTGTGTGCAGACAGTATGTGCAGATTGAATGTATTTGTTGTAAAACATGAAAAAATGTCCTAAACTATATCAGATGGTGCCATTTGAAAGTGTTTACTCTGGTAATTCTGAAATTAACAAACTGAGCTTAAAAATGTTTTACCTTCTATGAGACTAAATATTGTACATGTTTTGTTTTTTACTTTATGAATCCAGATAGAAGTTATGAATTAAAAAAAAAAAAATCAGAATTTGTGCCTTTAAAAATCATTTTTTAAAGTTCTGGAGGTTGGATTTAGTTGACATTCAGGTTTAATTCAGACTCAGGCTTCTTACAGGTGCAGTCTGTCAAATTAGCCTAAAGCTGCCTTATCAACAGACACAGAGCTTCTGCTCAAAAAGAAAGTTGTATGGCCCCAGCACTTTCTGAGCCAACGCTGACTCAGCAGACGTTTAATTTGAAATCAAATAAAAAAAGGATTGACTTTTTACTTTTTCTCTAACAAGTGGGCTGTGTGTGAAATGGAACGTTAATGAAGAATAATTAATTTTATTAAGCTTTTTACATAAATGGATTGTTTTTTCATCAATTTTATTTCTACATAGGTTATTCGTTGTCACAAATATTTTTCACATATTCATCAGATAAGTTTTAAAACCAAAATTTTCCTAAGCAATGCATGTGATTTTGACTTTGTACACCTCTCCATGTGTTCAGTTCTGATTTCTGTGATGATGTCAATGTGTGTTTCCAGGATTGTGTGTGAGATGGGTCGAGCAGAGATGAGCCAGTACACAGGAAACGTACAGGTCTGTGTTGGGGTTGGACCATGCAGACCTGAATTCATGGCAAAATCCTCCAAATACTACTACTTTGTGGTGAGTGCATATCGTTCAGTTCACGTTTGTAATCATAAGTTTTCAAACGTTAAGAATGTTTTGCATTCTTTGTCGTCGAGCTTCATGTTTTTATGAAAAAAGTTAGTTTTTCTTCTGTGTTTTTGCTGCAGAGTGCTCTTTGTTTTAGCACCTTGGGGATAGGTGGTCTGTGTTCTCACTTACTGTGTTAATATATGTAGCTTATTTGGCTGCATTCCCTCCCGGCAGCATTTTTCTTATGTGTGTATTGGTGCTGAGATGAGACTGGCACTCACAAATGAGCTGAAGATGAGACAGAAACACTGATGGGTCTAAAAACATTTTCTGACACAAACTCATAAAAATACACATTACACCCTTGCTGTGTTTTTTCAATACTCTGCACACAGTCACTTACACGCTTGCACATTCTAAAATAAATTTGCAGTTGTTTCTTTTATGTACTTGTTTATGCTGGTGTATCATTTTTACTGTTACCTATTATTGGATACTGGCCAAGGTTTATGTCTCGCCAGGGGCCAGGAACAGGATTGTGGGATGTTGTGTATGAATGGCCAACACAGCAGGCTGAGATGAGAGTATAAGAAGGTCAAATGAGTTGCCAAAAAAAAAAAAAAAAAAAACTTTGTCCAGCCTTAATGAACCTCATCATCTTCTGCACTGGCACTTCCATTAAAAAAGTTCTACCATACAGTCGGTTTCTAATGTACAACGGAGCTTTAGGGTCACGCTAAGAAAAATGAAAATTGCATTACGAACGAGAATAGTCATAGTATTACGAGAAGAAAATCGTACGACAGTAGTTTTTTTTTTTTTTAATGAAATTTGTTCATTTAAAAAAAATAAAATACAAAACAATCCCATAAACGATAACATACAAAATATAAAAAATGAAAGATAGCAGAAAGAAGAAAAAATCTTATTATATCTGCCCCTTTTTTCAAACAATCAGTTCAAACAATAATAACAGTAGTCATAATATTACAAGAATAAATTTGTAGTATTACGAGAATAAAGTCGATATAATATGAGAATAAAGACAGGGACTGATCGAGTCAGAGATTCTTTGTCATTTGCATCACGTGGTGCATGTAGTGGAACAAAATTGTGTACACAGGTTCCCAGTTACATCAAACAATAGCAAAAATATGAAGTGTAAAAATAAACCGTAAATAAGGATCTAAGATATAAACCAAGATATACGGTAAATGAACGCCAAGTGGTATGCTAAAAGATCTAAGATATACGCCAGTCACTAATTGTGCAAAACAATACACCAAACAACAGCAGCACGATTATCATAGGTTCTGTTCAGCTATTATTTACACGCAAGCACTAACAAACTAAACTAAAATAAACTAGGATTTATTCAAAACATGCAACAAAAATACAGAAACAAGGTTCCAAAAGTGAAAAAGAAATAAATCTACAGCAGCATGAACGTTCTTCCCCCACCTCAGATCCCACGCATTACCAGCCTCAAGCCGAGCCGAGGGCCAGTCTCAGGGGGAACCATTGTCAACATAACAGGCAGTCACTTGGATGCTGGGAGCAACGTGTCAGTCATGTTTAAGGACCAGCCGTGCACTTATTTGAGGTTAGTGGCAACATGCTACAGCTGACCCTGCCAATCGCACTTGAAGAGTCAATTAAAAGCTCAGTCAAAGTCAATGTTTGTCAAACTACAGGCACTTAGCGTTCCCAACAGTTCTCACTTAAACAGTGATGGAACTCATTTGGACCAGAAATAAGTGCGACTGGAAAACGATTTAGGCACTTTTTTTAATTACCAGTTTTCAAGTTGATGGTGATAAGGATGCTTACTGTTTAATCTGGGTGCACATGAATTTTAATGTGCCGTTCCAAGTTTAGTCCATAACCCTTTTTTATTTAGCTATGCTTCTTCAGTCATTCTATCATATTTGATGTTAAATTAAAATGTTCTTAGAATAATTTAGTAGATTCACCGAGAGAGATAAACAACTAGAGTTTTGAACCAAGAGTGTTTTTATAATATAGTGTTATTGAGTCAGTTTTACGTTAATAGTTAACAACATCCCTCTTTTGTCTGCAGTGAGGTCATGGAATATTATTTATTAAAAACATAAATTACATTTAACTAATGTTTTCCCGTTGTCACTGTAGGAGGGGTGGCCAGTGGCTTACTTGCCGAACCCACGCTTCCCTGAATGGCTATGGGAATGTGTCTGTGTCTGTGAGTATAGATAAGGCCCAACTCCAGAAAGACCTGCAGTTTGAATATGTAGAGGACCCCACCATAATCAGGATAGAGCCAGAGTGGAGCATCTACAGGTACGTTGGACAGTAGAAATTCTTCATCTGACAAAAAATTAGTTATTACTCAGGTAATGCAGAATCCTATGGAAGGAAATATCTCTGCAAACAGTTGTTAGACTTATCAAACAAAAAAAAATAAAAAGAAATAAAAAGAAATGCCCAAAACTTAGGACCTTAAAGTAAAGTTTCCTTATGTTTGATTCAGTATTAAAACACCTATAATAAATCTTCTTTATATTCAGTAATTGAAATCACTATCTGTCTTAACAGTCTTTGATAGAAATGTTGTCCCTTTTTTCCCAGTGGGCACACTCCAGTAACAGTTACAGGGATGAACCTGGACATCATTCAAACCCCACTCATCAGAGCCAAATACAACCACCATGAAACGCTCAACGTAAGTCACTTCGTAACACTCGAAAAACAAATGGCTGACATCTAGGCAGTTTTCTTTCTCTGAGCAATAGGGCCATTGTGCTAATCTTTAGTTGCAAAGATGGAACAGAGCTGAAAGACTAAGCACTTGATTTACGGCTCTATGTTGAACCGAGGTGCCGTAAGTTGAAAAGGAGGTACCATGTGTGCATTCCCATCTATCTGGCAGCGGTGCTCAAGTGCCTGACCGCCGAGATCCTGAAGCTGGCTGGAAATGTGGCTTGTGACAACAGGAGGTCCAGGATTGTCCCCCGGCAGCTGGCTGTTTGCAATGACGAGCAGCTCAACAAGCTGCTGGGAGGAGTGACCATCACTCAGGGAGGAGTTCTGCCCAATATTCAAGTGGTTCTTTTGTCCCAAAAGAATGCAAAACCTTCCAGTCCAAATAGAGAGATCAACTTCTGCAACCAGTTTCTTCAGATCTGCTGTAAGACAAAGAGCTCCTTCCTGCCTACAGCCATCAGCATCTTTAACAACACTTTAATGAAACCAGGACGATGAGCTACAACAACATTTAATTTCCCTTTGGGATTAATAAAGTATTTTTGAATTGAATTGGACGTTCCAAGTCTTACCTATTATCATAAGACATAGGTTGTTAGCGAAAGAACATGATCCTGGATATAAATGATTGAAATAAGCTTCCTCCATAAACTGGCCTGACTCATCTTTAAAGTCTGGTTGAGAAGCTTCGTCATCCAGAAGTGACTCAGAGTAGAGTCGCTGCTCCTCCACATCGAGAGGAGTCAGCTGAAGTGGTTCAGGCATCTGAGAAGGATGCCTCATTTTCCTCCCTTTAGAGGTTTTCCAGGCGCATTCCCCTGGAAGGAGACCGCAGGGTAGACTCAGAACACTAGAGGGATTACTGGTATGTATCCTCTCTGGAATGGGAACTCTTTGAGATCCCCCAAGAGGAGCTGGAGAGAGGGATGTTTGGGTTTGCCATTTGAGCCTATTACCATTGTAACCTGACCACAAACCAGCAAAAGAAAATAGATGGATGTATTTTTTTATGTCCAAAGTAATGTAGAGTAGATTACATTGTTTGTTTTTATAATCCACTGCATTTTTTATGAAGAATATATGTATATGAATGTATTTTCATTACATTTAGTAAGCTTTGTGATACTTTTAAACTTACCAGCTGCAATTAGAAAGCTTAACACTCTGCAAAACCAACACTTTGACCCCCAACCAGGTGATTTTGTTTTGTTTGTTTTTCTGAAAAGTTGCTCATCTCATCAGTTCTTTTTTTAATCCAGTTGGCTAATGGGAAAAAAGCTTGACAAAGTGCATAGTAAAAAGTAGCACAATAACTATTTTATGTGAACTTTAGTGCAGAAATAACCTGTTGGAAAATTACTTCTCTTTTCATTCATCAAGGAAACAAAGTTATAGAAGAGTGTTTGATCCCATCAAAGGAAGGGGGACACAAAAGGTGGTAATACAATCCTCATGGTCTATTTGAGTATGACCTTACAGCCCATTTAACATCTGTGTTCACATGTGCCTGTGCAGAGCATTGTCTCTCAAACTATCTGGGCCAATATATAGTTTTTCTCAAGTCTCACTGTTGCCATCTGAAAAGGTAGAGATGTAAATAAGCACGCATCAGAATCAAAAACAGACTTTCAAAGCATTTTCAGTGACATTTCTCCAAGAGACAGGAGCTTGGTTACATTTATCCCTGGTTACCTTCCTGTACCTGACATGCACCATTGCATTATACATGTCAGTGATGTCCTGAAGACCTTGCAGGATTTGTCAAGTCTGATGTTCAAAAAAAAATAAATAAATAAAGTCTGATGTTCAAGGAGCCAATTATAGTGACAGGCAATAGTTTGAATGACTGCATGGCAAAGGTTATTGTGGAAATGTAAGATGTCTGTGAAGGAGACTTGTGCTGCAGGTTGATTTGTCTGCATCCTGACAGACAGAGAGGAATAGACACTGGGAGGATATAGAGGGGCATTGAAGTGACACATCAATCTGTTGTTGCTTATAAAACTCACTAAGTTTGGACTAAAGAACAAATAATATAAATTGCTTCACATGTCATGAAAAACCACAGCAAAGACTTAAATGAACAGAGTTCAAGACACAAAAAAATAGGCATGAGACACTGTAACTGAGACGGAACATGGTACAGAGAAAGACGAGAGGATGGGAATGTGCCAGAAAGACGGATACAGATCACAGGGAGGAGTAACAGAACGGAATAAAGAAGTGAGGAGAATCTGAGGGGGTCTTTGTGGAGGGTAATGAAGGAAGGGTAAGGCCCAATTATCACTCCTGAATCTCCAACATCAAAGCCTGATGGTGGTGATAATACTCTCACTCTTTAACTGCACCTTTTTTTATTACGCCTTTTAAGAGAAAAACACTCCCAACAGATTTATTTTTTATTTTTATTTAGAGTTGGGTCTGCAATAAATTTAAAGAACTAACATCTTCAACATAAAGAATAGCATTTAACAACTTAGTAGTTTAGGAGGTTTACAATACACACTAAGGGTCAGCTCCAAAAGGGCTTGAAAATTAATGCGCATTTGTATAATCACTGTTGTTCATATCTAAACTTTTTTGGTGTGTGTGTCTTGTAGTTATGTAAGGTACTGAGTCCCACATCAATGCAGTGCCAGGTCCCAGAACTACCCATCAGTCTGGCCAGACAGCAAGAGTCACCTGAAAGACCAGATGAATTTGGCTTCAAACTGGACGACGTGCAGTCTCTTATGGCACTCAACACCACCAACTTCATTTACTATCCCAACCCGGAATTTGAACCACTCAGTTCCTCTGGAGTTTTAGAGCTCAAACCTGGTTCACCCATAATACTCAAAGTAAGTACATTTATACTAATAAATCCACTTTTTTTTTTTACAAATTGTTATACCTAACTTAAACGATTAATAAATATTGTGTATACGTTGATCATAAGACAGTAGTGCAATATTATGAGAGGACTGTATCCTGCTGTAAATTGTTTTTTATTTGCTTTGTAAATTAATGAAATGCATGTGAAAAAGTTTTGTGTTAGACTTCATCATAATTTATTAACTTATTGTGGTTACGTACAGTGCTTAGAAAAACTGTTCACCCCCTGGGATGTTTTGTGCTTTGATTGCTGTCATAAATGGTCTATATGCTGAAGAAAACTTGCAATAAAACTGGATTGGACATTCTAATCAAGGTTTATTATAAAACGTCTTCAAATAATTATTTCTCTTTGCTGCTCTCCCATAAAGCTCAGATATGTGAAGAACCAGTTGTTGTATGCACAGTTGCTTTAGTCTCACCAACACCTTCAGAGTACTTAAAGTTTGCGGGTGGACTTTCTCATTATTCTCCTTACACTGCTTACAAATTCACGTTTTGTGAGGACAGCCTGCTCTTGGTAGATTTACACACGTCCCATATTCCTTCTGTTTCTTGATAATGAATATGTGCCTTGAAAGTCCTTTTGTATTTCTCTCCTGACTTACATGTTTCAATAAACTTTTTTCTGAGTTGGATTTAGGATAGTCACTTTAACAGGGCTTAGTGTTTATGCAATCTATAATTTTACATTATGTAGTTTATTTAATTAGTATGACTTTGTAGGATTTTGATTGTACTTTGATATTGAAGTTTTTGTTGTTAAGAAGGCTAATTTATATTGACCATTGCAATACATGCCATGCATATTACTGTAATATATGCTTTCATAACATCCAGGCTTGAGTACTACAATGTACTTCTTTTTGGAATCAGTCAGACCTCTATTGCACATTTACAACTGGTTCAAAATGTTTTAGCCTGATTCTTAACTGGTACAGGCAAAACAGAGCACATTACACCAGTTCTGGCCTCCCTTCACTGGATCCCAGTTCACTTTCAAATTCATTTTAAAAATGAATCTTCTGTATGTTTTTAAATCTCTGAACAGTTCTGCCCCTTCCTATCTCACTGATCTGCTGCAGCCATATGCCCCACAGCTCTCTCAGGTCAGCAGACCAGAAGCTTTTTATTGGTTCCAGGAACTTGTTTTAAGCTCAGAGGTGAGAGAGCTTCTTTGTTGCAGGTCCAAAACAGTGGAATGAGTTACCACTCATGTCAGGCAGGCTCCCTCTCTCACTGTTTTTAAGTCTCCTTTGATAACTCACTTTTATTGCCTGGTGTGAGTTGATTATAACTTGCCTGTGTTCTATAATATTAGCCATTTAGTTCTGATCTATACCTATTTGGATCTATGTATTTTATCCTGTGTCCTTTGCGTGTTTTGTTTTTGTTGTACAGCACATTGGTTGACCTTGTTGCTGTTTTTAGTGCTTTATAAATCAAGTGGTGTGGTATGGCTGATTTAAATCATCCATGGGTGTGAATACTTTTTACAGGCACTGTACAGTTGTGGATTTCTATCTTGTACTCATTTCAGATTAATGTTCATTTTCTCTCTTTTAAACGAATAAACTTAAACTTTGCAGGGCCGGAACTTCCTTCCACCAACCAATAGTGGAAATGGAAAGTTGAACTACACGGTTCTGATTGGCGACAAACCCTGCATGCTAACCGTGTCCGAGACCCAACTCCTTTGTGAGTCCCCAAACTTGACTGGTCGACACAAGGTCCTGGTGAGTGACACAGCAGAAACATAGACACAGCAGCATGGTGGATAAGTAACGTGTGGTGGGAATGAGAGAGAGATTTTACAAATCAATTGAAAGTTTGAGACAGCTATTCCTTGTATTGCCTTTTATCTGTTCCCTTGTTTACTCTAATACAAAGTGCGGTTCTAATCCAATCAGCCTTGTGGTTCCTGTTAGTACCCACATGCAGACAAAAGACAAACAAATAAGCCTTCAATAAGAAGAATTACAGCCCAGGCAAATTCAATAAAAATTCCATTTGTGGTTTAGAGAGGGACCACTTTGAACAAATCATATCCTGATGTTACCACCTGCACGCAGCATCACAGAATGATAAGGACACATTACTGTAAAAGTTAGTAGATGCAAAAATAAACTGCATCATGTAGACACTGCGATCAATGCGTCTGTCTTTAGTTTGAACCAGAATTTTACAAATAAAAATGTTTACAACAACAAAAAACTACATTTCTGAAGCAGTGGTTTACTTTGGGTTCGATAAAAGTTTGATCTTTTTGTTCTGTCTCAAATATTGAACTTTTTTTTTTCAAATAGGGTTACTGATGTAATAATTAAACATATGCCATGTATTGTAGACATTTTCTAATTTTTAAGCATGATAGCTTAAATTGTTTTTGTAGAATGCAGCCACATACCTGCAGTCTGCCTTTTTAAAATTATTTTATTTACGCTTTCTGTTACAAGGCCCGTGTTGGTGGAATTGAATTTTCTCCAGGAGTTGTCCACATCACGTCTGACAGCCCGCTCAGCAGCACTGCTATCATCGGCATCGCTGCAGCCGGTGCTCTGCTCATCTTTTTCATCGTCGTGGTGCTCATTGCTTACAAGCGCAAGTCTCGTGAGAGTGACCTGACACTGAAGAGGCTGCAGATGCAGATGGACAACCTTGAGTCACGTGTGGCATTAGAGTGCAAAGAGGGTAAGAAGTTCACTTGAATTTAGAGACTGTGCATTTATTTTATTTTAATAAACATTTTTTTTCATGGTTTGAACTGAAAAATTACTTTAAATTAAGAACTTTAAAGCCCTTGGTAATGCAGATCCATTCTATTTGCAATTCTGCAATAAAGTTGAAATGTTTGTGGTTTGTCAGCTTTCGCAGAGCTTCAGACAGACATCCATGAGCTGACCAGTGATCTGGATGGTGCAGGGATACCCTTCCTGGATTACAGGACCTACACCATGAGGGTCCTCTTTCCAGGCATCGAGGAACATCC
The DNA here is from genome assembly GCA_031762415.1 of Simpsonichthys santanae. NCBI lineage: Eukaryota > Metazoa > Chordata > Actinopteri > Cyprinodontiformes > Rivulidae > Simpsonichthys > Simpsonichthys santanae. The sequence goes on along the minus strand of JARVLU010000646.1, from coordinate 10,912,141 downwards.
TGTACTAAGAGATTTAGAGGTAGGAGTAACCCTCTCACTGGCTTTACAACTGTGTTGCAGGCATGATTTATATATACAGGTGGTCCCCGAGTTACGAACGGGTT